>JAVJIF010030599.1:0-290496 GCA_038442645.1 Agave tequilana | reverse complement strand
TTATTACTCCTGGCGTGGCCGCTGGTCAGGCCCCGGGTTTGTTCTCCGGAGATCTTCAATTCGATTTCCGTCGGCGATGAATTTTATATATATATATATATATTATATATATATATATATATATATATATATATTATATAATCTTTGTAGTTACCAGTTCCACATGTATGCCCCCCCTTACTCTTCTGCCTACATATTTCAATACTTGCCTTTTGTTAATCCTTCTTAGCCATTGTGAACACCAGTAGCCTTGATACTGATTGGCTTACCAAATCCTGCCATGTTTTTTTTCCCCCTCACTGATTCTACACAAACGACGTAGTTGGGGCTATGGTCTCAAACTAATCCCAGATCTACATGCTTCTTGGCAAAACCCACTGTAGTTTTCCTTCTATTAATGTTTTGGTTATTAATCTGCCAGTTTATTGATGTTTGTCAGATTCATTGCGACGCTGTTTGCTAGATTCAGTCACCCGCCCTTAATTATAGTCTCAACTAATATCATTCACCGTCTCCACGATGATTGCATCATTAGCTCTGCGCACCATAGATAATCTCACACTTGTTGCGATGATCTCACGGTGTCACGATTAGCAGTCGTGTCATAAATTAACTTCATGCATTTAAAGTTTAACATAGTTTTTTTTTATATTCTCGAGTATGAGTGCAATTTTGGTAGGTTGTAATCTGAATTTTTGCAGATTGATATTTTCTTTTTTTTGAAGTATGTTTCCCATGTATACATGGCTGATGAGATTTAATTCTAAGATGTTTTTTTTTGAAGTCTTTGTCGCCATGCAAAAGCTCTAGAAATGTAAAGTTCTGATGGGAACTAAAAATAATATTTTTTATATTCTGACACATATTTATTAAGTATCAGAACTAAAATTAAAATGAAATTATATGGGGGTCCTTCCAACACCTGTGAGCTGTGATGGGAAATTAGCTCCTAGATGGTTGGTTCCTCCCAAATAAAGCCTTGAAAGTAGTGGCAAGATGCAATCATCAGGATTTTTATATTATTTTTTTATCAGAGGAGTTCTGGGAGAACTCATCAATGTTAACTGCGCGATGGAGCTGTTTGATTAAGGGTGGAAGTGAGGAAGTAAAGAAGTGAGAAAGTGATAATAATTTCTTTTAGAACTAGGAATTGGTTGATAATTTTCTAGTAATTGGATGTTGTTGGGAAGTGTGATTTGAAAAATGTTATGTCTTTTCTGGTGTTTGAATGGTAATGTGAAAGTGAAAGTGAAAGTGGAAAAGTTGATCACAAAGTTGATCGCAAAATAATATTAAAATAAAATTAATTAAGAAAAATAAAAAATGAACTGTAATTAGAATGCAAGTGAGATTTACATGATCAAAAAATTAACTATTTTTATGATATAACTTATCACAAATGAGATTTACATGACCACAAAATTAATAGTACTCTGGAAGTGAGGAAATAGCTGTGTAAAAGAAAAAAAGAGAGAGAAAGAGGGTTTCTTATTATTCTTTTTCTGTATTTGAATAGATAGAGAAGTGAGCAATTATACTTCCCTATTTTCTTACTTCAGCCCACTTCCTTGCAACCAAACACGCCCTGAAAGTATTCGAGCCGTATAACCTCTGCATCATGAGGAGGGATGTGTGCCACTCGGCCACATCACGTGACCTCGGCGGCAATGATCAAATGATGCAAATGCAAGGCTCGTTTGGTTAGCTGAAAGTACAAAGCCCAGGTGGGCTGGCGGCTGGCCAGTGCAAAAATGGTTTGGCTGATGGAGATGAGATTGGAATCTGTAGGTGTGCTTTGCGTTAGTTTGTAAAACTGATCTCCAACTGCAACTCAAAATTATAAGTGGGCTTTTACAGACTGAGAGATGGGGAAATGGCCGTGCTCTGTCTCTTCGCTCTTGATTCTAAACTGAAGATGGCATTGGTCTCGAGATCGCCGGAGGCGGGGAACTTCACGTGTGCCGAGACCCCGGCGGAGTCGACGGAGTTGCTCCGGTGATGGAAGCGCTCAATTTGCGGCGGGCGAAGAAGAGCCATGGGTGGATCGCTTTGTGGGCTTTGCAATTCAAATTTCAACCAACAAATCAATTTTAACTTGTTGTAAGTGGGCTTTACAATCAGATACGCTTGCAGCTCATCAAGCAAAGAAATTAAATCCTCATTTTATTTTACAGTTCTACTAAATATTTAATTGACAATATACTCACTCACCTGCATTTCTGCGACACCGAGTCAAACACTCAAGCGATCACCCACGGGCAACGAAACAGACCCCCACGATTCTCACGTGGCAACATCATCACCAAAGGTCAAAAGGAGTCCACACCGCACGAGAGAAGAGACAAAGCCAGGTGGTGGATGGAGAGGGAACCCAAGGCAACTCTGGTCAATTCTTTATTATTTTACTATTATTATAAATGAGCCTTGGGGTTTGAATAACTCAGCTTGTGGCCATTTGGAATTTGGGAGCAGTAGGCGCGATGGCTATATTTTTATCCCCACGAGATTTCACGAGGAAAAAGGAAAATAAAATATTTTCCCCCATCGCTTTCATTTCTGGCGCATTCTGAAAACGCTTAGCAGGCGCCGCCACATGGCGTAGTTTGTTTTGTGGCGCTGAATCAAGGGGGAGCCATTGAACTTGACAATGTAAGAAGTTAAAGTTCTTGTAATGTTTTCATTTTTCTGGTCTTTTTTCACTGAGTTTTGATTTTTACAGCGCAAAATGGTGATTTGAGAACTGGGTCCTGTTCAAAATTTCAACTTTTTCATCAGACTAGAAATGGGTTCTTGTTCTTAGTGGCTTATGATTATAATTTATCAATTTTTGTTGTGTGGCAACAGCATGAGGGTTAATTGGCTAATTAAAGTTCGTATCTTGTGCATTTATTGTTATTGAAAGTTGTGATTTTTAAAATTGGGTTCTTATAACAAGGTTCAACATTCTCTTGTAGAGTGAATTTCATTAAAGGGCTAATTGGAGCTTATGAATATTTTGGAAATGGGCATGTTATTTTGAGAATTGGGTTATAAAAACTCTCAGCAGTGCCTTTTTTATTTGTGCCTTGAACTGAGCAATAGCCATTGAACTTGAAAATGTAAGTTAAAAAGTTCGTTCTTCGTTCTTCTCTTGTTTTTACAGCTAAAAATGTTGATTTGAAAACTGGGTACATCTCAGAAGTTCGATTTTTTAATCCTGCTGGAAATGGATTATTGCGTTTACTGCTGTGATTTTGATCACTTTGTTGCTTAAAAATTTCATATTTTTTACTATTATTTTTTATTTTAATAAATTCTGGGGCTAAGGCCCCATCTTTTCTCAAAAAAAAAAAAAAAAAAAAAAAATCATATTTTTTTTGCATATTATTGGAATAAAATGTGGGTACGGGTTCACTTTTTACAGCTTAAGGTGTGATCTTGAGAATTTGGTTTTATAGAAATGTTCATTTTCACGAGTCACTTAATTAAAATCTTATGAAATCTTTTGCAAATCGGTATATAGTTTCTTCTTTCTTTTCACAGCTTAACACGTAGGTTTGAGAATTGGGTTCTAAAAAACATGTCTTTATCTAATTCAGTAGCCTAACTGTGATATACAGCCTATGAAATCTCTTGTGAGTGGGTTCCTGATTCCAGAATGTTTTTTTTTTTTTATCAATTGAGGTTCACCGACAATTTTCATGCTTCCTCTTTTCAATGTGATCAGTTTCCTGTGATGTGGCCTCAACACAAAAGAGACTTGGTGAGCATTCTCCTCCTTTGGAGTTTGATCAGTTGGTCTCCTCCTCATCTTACGACACAAGGCTCTCCACCATCTCTCCTTTTTGGGGTGATCTCTCTCTGTCTTCTCTTCTTGTCTCTTCACCAAATTCCTACTCTTTTCATCCAAAGGCAATGGTGGAGCCTTGGGAGCATGTGGGCAGTTCTCCACAGGGACCACTGGCAAAAGAGAACCTTTGAGCTCCTCACATGTGGCAAGTATTCCCCTATTAATTGCAGCCCATGTTTGATTCCTGTGGTTCTCAGAGGAGAGAAGGTGTTGAAAGAATTCTTGCCCTTGTTAGATGAACATCATGTGACTTTCTTCTATGTGTGCTTTGTGGTTCATAGACTTGCACTAGGTATTTGTTGCTTGCTTGCTTGCTTCCTTTCTTACTCTCAAATATTAGCTCCCTTTTAGTTTGTATGACTTTCTTTTCCTTGATCATTTTGTGGGGTATGTATTCAACTTTTAAGCTACTTTTGCTGCTCTTGAACCACAGATCTTTGGTTAGAGATTGAAGAGTTTTTATGTGAAGATCTACTTTCAGGGAGTAATGGATCCCGAGTTTGGAATGGTGCAAAATATCCAATGGTATGATTATGTGCTTTATTTTTTGCAGTTTGGTTTGAATCTTATGAATAGTTTTTTGTTTCAACAGGTTTATATATGGGTCAATTTTTGATATCAGCTTTCTATAATTGTCTCTCTTTTACGTCTTGTTTCACGTTGTAATTGTGTGTGCTTGACTAGAATAGTGCTTTTGATCATGATGCTAGTTTGGTGTGAGTTGATTATTGTAAATCTATCTCTAGGGCTCCTATGAACTGCTTTATGAACACTTACTTAATTCTTCAACTCACAAAGCTACAGTATGTTTACATAATAATTTGAAATTTATACTTCCTTTCTCTCCGGCTGTTTATTTTTCTTTCCCCTCCCCCAGAAAGTTTGAAATAGTAGGTAATTTTCAGTTTGTTGGTTCAAAGGAAATATGAAATATGATGAGAAATATGGTAGGTGTTTTACTTATTGGCTATGCAAATTTCAAATTCACCAAGACAGAAGAAGAAGAAAGTTTAATTTTGGACGTGTTTCCTGTTAGATTCTGGGATCAATCTGACAACTAATCAATATCACTGAAATATCAACAATCTAATTGGCCAGGTCGATTAATATCAGGTGGGAGGTTTTCCGTTCAATAGAACGTTCCTTAATTTAAGAACCACCTTTCAATTACCTTCCTTAGTTAAACACCAATTAGACTGGTATAAATCAGTCTCAATATACTGAATATCAGTATATCCCCTGTATAAAGAAATTAATTCACTTATACAGTACTTGGAGTGAGGTACGCTTAAAGCGAATCTCCTTAGGACAATTACGTCCCCAGCACCGGTGCTAACGGGTTACTGGACGCTGGTCTCCCAAGATACAACACTCCTTCACGGTATTTGGATAGCACTACCAAATCACCGTACGGTCGAACCGTAGTTAACCATTACCTTCACAGGATTATTGAAGCAGTGGGACAAAGACAAATTTCGGGAGAATATTTGCCTTTACTTTGGAGGAGCACCCACTGTAGAGGAAGAAGGAAGGTAGAAGAATATTCTTTTTCGGAAGTCTCAGATTCAGACAACAATTCTATTAAAAATCTGTTGAATTTTCTGAGCCCTCTTTCAGAACGAATTTTTACAGAATCTCTTTTGGAAGTCGCTTCGGAAACTGAATTTCCCACTTCCCGTTGGAAGTTAATTCAAGACAGAACTTCACTTCAGCCTCAGTTCAGAATGCAGAGAGAGCCTCAGTTCAGAACGCAGAGAGAGAGAGTTGAGTGTTTTTGGTGTGTTTAATTTGAGAAAACGGAGCGCTATGTATAGCGCTCCGGGAGGGGCAAAATGGTCCGAACCCATCCAACAGTTGCAACGGTTCGGTTCAACCGCCGCAACCGCCCAACCGCCGCGACGGTTTACAGACAGCCGTTGGCGGGGCGGTTCGGATCCGGATAGCGGAGCGGGTATGCTCCGCGCAACCCATACCCGTGATACCCGGTTCAAAAAGAATCAGGCCGGGTAGGGAACCCGCACCCGGACCCGGACCCGAGCCCGCGCCTGAGCCCGGCCCGGCCGCCGCTAGCGGCGGCGCGCGTGCGCATGTGCGAGCATGGTTTCCTCCCAATCGCGCGCGAAAACTCCAAGTACCCAAAGGGCATGCCTTTTGTTCCCATTTTCTCTATTTAAACACTACAAACTTCCATCCCATGGCCAATGTGGGACTATATGCCTTTAGCTACCTTTAGTCCCATTTTGGCTTTGAATTAGGCAATCTTTAGACTTGAATATCTCATTCATTCGAAGTCAGAATTGAACATGTGAATATACCACGTTCATCCCCAATGGAAGGAGAACACACTCCAACCATCATCCAATTGATTCGATCAACGGATCTCACCGTAATTCAATTCAAAGATTCACATATATTCTTCATATTCCCAACAATCCCCCACAATGAATGGAGATTCATGGAATTGACACACAAAGAGACTGACTCTATTGTGAAAGGTACTTTAGAAAAGAAACTGTATCAGGATAAGTGAACTAGGTCTTGAACCTTCCATAGCGAAAACTTTATCGGACTTACTGGCTAATTAGTGAACTAGGTCTTGAACTGTTAGCCGTTAGTGTAAGCCAAGTCAACAAGCTTCACACAGTGACTTTCCAAATCAACTTTGGTTCTTGGTTGTGTCCATTTTGGCCCTGGACATTCTTGGTTTCAGAGAGTATCTTTAAGGAATCAACCTCCATAGAAATTCCCAAGAGCCGACCCAACTCTATACTCACATAGGTGATCGTCCTATTAAGAGTAGTCTACTCTACTCCACTTGTTTAGTAACAAGATATAGGCATCATTAAAAGTGTTAAGCTTATCCTTACTCTACTTGTAGAAAAGCACTTATGTGCACCTTAGGAATGGATTGGAGTCAAGCTTCCAAGTGCTTACTTGCTGAGTCAATCATAACTAGTTTTTCCTCTTGAACTTAGTCCGCGGGATCTCCAGTCGCTAAGTGAGGTTTCCATTAAGCTGACTCGGCAAGGTTAGGCTTTTAAACCCATTCCCCTCTATGCGCAGTTTATAACGCTCTCCACTTAAACCTTTAGTAAGAGGATCCGCTAAATTATCTTTGACGAGCATTTAAGAGCCACTGCTTCAAGTATTATGTCTACGACTAATATGTCTAGACTTACCGTTGTATATAACATTTTGTGCCCTAGATATAGCTGCTTGATTATCGCAGTGTATGCATATAGCGGGCACTGGCTTTTGCCATAATGGTATATCTTTCAAAAATTGTCGAAGCCATTCTACTTCTTCTCCGGCCTTATCTAAGGCTATGAATTCCGATTCCATAGTGGAACGGGCAATACATGTTTGCTTGGAAGATTTTCAGGATACCGCTGCTCCTCCTAGAGTAAATACGTATCCGCTAGTTGATTTTGATTCCTCAGAATCTGCAATCCAATTAGCATCACTGTATCCTTCAAGTATAGGTGGATACTGTCCATATCTCAAGGCATATTCCTTGGTATGTGATACGTAACCCAATACTCGTAGTAGAGCAGTCCAATGTTGATCACTAGGATTGTTAGTGTATCTTCTTAACTTGCTTACAGCGTAAGCTATATCGGGTATAGTGCAATTCATCAAATACATTAGACTTCCGATAATCTGAGAATACTCCAACTGGTATATTCCAGTTCCTGTATTCTTATGAAGGTGGATGTGTGAGAGAAAAGGATTAGAATTCTCTTTTATCCCATGATCCTTGAATCTTTCTATCATCTTATCCACATAGTGAGATTGAGATAGACTGATTCTATCTGGTGTTCTGGTAATTTTAATTCTTAAAATTACATCAGCCCCCAGATCCTTCATGTCAAAACTGTTGGATAACATTCTTTTAGTGGACTTAATAATTTCAATATTAGTCCCAAGTATCAACATGTCGTCTACATAAAGACAAATAATGATAGATTCATTTCCAACTGTTTTAGTGTAAACACACTTCGCATTTATTGATAGTGAATCCATCTTTGATCATGACACTATCAATTTCTCATGTCATTGTTTTGGAGCCTGCTTTAGACCGTATAAGGATTTTATCAATTTACACACTTTGTGTTCTTGGCCCTTGACTATAAATCCTTCAGGTTGCTCCATATATATTTCTTCATTTAATTCACCATTTAAGAATGCAGTCTTGACATCCATTTGATGATCTAAGTTATGCAATACTGCAATTGCAATCAACATCCGAATGGATGTTATTCTTATTACTGGTGAATAAGTATCGAAGTAGTCAAGTCCTTTTTATCATAACCCTTGGCTACCAATCTAGCCTTGTACTTATTGATAAATCCATCGGGTTTTAATTTTTTTTTGAAGATTCACTTACACCTAATTGGTTTACTGTCAGGAGGCAAATTTACCAATTCCCAAGTATGATTACTTAGTATGGATTCTATTTCGTTATTTATAGCTTCTTTTCACATTTGTGCTTCTGGGGTTGACATAGCCTCTTTAAATGTTTGAGGCTCGCTTTCAATAGCGTACGCTATGAAATCTGGACCAAAAGATTTTGAGATTTTAGATCTCTGACTTCTTCTTGGTTTAATTTCCGCATTAACAGTCGGTTTCTCGGGGCTTTCGTCCCTGAATGGCACCTCATGTGTTCTTTTCCCAGAAGTCTTATCTGTTTCCCGTTTATATGGAAAAATATCTTCAAAGAACACATCTCTAGATTCGATAATACATGAATATCTGGTATCTCTGATTTATGAACCAGAAATTTGTAAGCACTACTATTCAAGGCATATCTTATGAATATGTAGTCCATAGTTTCTGCTCCCAACTTAGTCTTTTTAGGTAATGGTGCTAGTACCTTTACAAGGCACCCCCACATTTTGAGGTAATGGTAGGAATGTGTCCTTCCATGCCATAACTCAAATGGTATAAGACCAAGTTTCTTGTGGGGTATTCTGTTTAGAATATAATTTGCAGTTAACAGAGCTTCCCCCCACAAGTTCTGCGGAGCTCCAGAACTTACGAGCATGAAATTGACCATCTCCTTCAAAGTTCTATTCTTCCGTTCAGCAATTCCATTTTGCTGAGGAGTATATGGTGCTATTGTTTGATGGATTATACCAAATTTAACACATAACTCACTAAAATCATTTGATTCATATTCTCTGCCTCTATCGGATTTTAAAATCTTGGTATTCTTGTTGAGTTGATTCTCAACTTCGGCTTTATTTGTTATAAACATATTTATTGCCTCATCCTTACTGTTTAAAAGATACACATAACAGTATCTTGTACAGTCATTAATAAAAGTAATAAAATACTTTTTACCGCCTCTAGTTGGCATAAACTTCAAGTCACATAGATCGCTATGAATTAACCCTAAAGGTTCTGTATTTCGATCAATTGAGTGAAATGAATTTTTCGCCAACTTGGCCTCAACACAAATCTCACACTTGCGAATTTCTTCCAAGTTGAGTTTAGGAATATATCCTAGATTAGACAAGTTCTTTAAAGACTTATAATTTACATGCCCTAATCTAGCATGCCATAAAGTAGGAGACTCAAGCAAATAAACAGAAGATTTTCCTTTATTTATAAGTTTCGGGTACAAATACACAGACTTTTTATCTACCACTGTAACATTGGCTTTAAAAAGTCCATCAATAAGATAACCCTTTCCCACATACATCCCTCCCTTAGTAAGTACAAATTTATCTGATTCAAAAATCATTCTAAATCCTTTCTTACTAAGTATTGATCCAGAGATCAGATTCTTGCGGATATCTGGAACATGTAGCACATCGTTCAGAGTAAGCTCTTTTCCAGATGTCCACTTCAGGATGACCTTGTTTTTTTCCTTCAACCTTTGAGACGGCTGAGTTTCCCATGAATAGTTGCTCATTTTGCTCTAGTTTTTGATATTCAGAGAATAATAATTTCTCAGAGCAGATGTGCCGAGTAACCCCAGTGTTTACCCACCAATCCTTATTGTTGGTTGTCAGATTTACTTCTAACACCACAGCTGAACGGCTTGGCGACTCATGGTCGGTCAGGCTTGCCTGTGGATGGCTCTTATTGTTCTTTTTGAGACGGCTGCGACATTCATTCGCCTTATGCCCTTCTTTGTTGCAGATGTAGTAGGTTCCCTTGAAGCGCATGTTCTTGCCTTCTTGGACCTTGTCTTTGTACCCCTGGAAGTCTTCTTCCGCTTTAAGCCTTTGAAAGTAGACGTTTTCCCCTTTGAGTCTTCGATCACATTGGCTTTGCTTCATAGGAGTTCTTACTGCTCCTTTTCTCGGACTTTCGGTCGTCCTCCTCGATTCGAAGCCTCACAATGAGATCTTCCAATTTTAGCTCCTTTCGCTTGTGGTTCAGGTAGTTCTTGAAATCTCTCCACGCAGGTGGGAGTTTCTCCACGATAGTAGCAACCTGAAAGGTTTCAGGTAGAATCATACCTTCGGCTTCTATCTCGTGCAAGATAAGTTGGAACTCTTGCACCTGACTGATTACAGTCTTGCTGTCCACCATTTTGTACTCCAGAAATTGTCTTATGACGAACTTCTTGGTACCAGTATTCTCAGTCTTGTACTTCTTGTCAAGACTGGCCCATAACTTCTTTGTCGTTGTGATGGGACTGTAGACATTGTAAAGAGAGTCATCCAGTCCATTTAAAACATAATTTCGGCAAAGGAAGTCACCTTGAGTCCACGCATCGACTGCAAGGACCGAATCCCGATCAGTTCTGGGTTCTGGTAGAGCTTCTTGCAGGAATTTGGCCAGATGAAGAGTGGTCAAGTAGAAGAGCATCTTCTGTTGCCACCTCTTGAATTCTGTGCCGTCAAATTTTTCTGACTTCTCCGGCTTCGGGTTAGGAAGTAGAGTAGGCATCAAAGCTTGTAGCTGCATGTTTGGTGCCTTGCTAGAGCTATCTTGATTAGTCTCAGACATTTTTTGCAAGTTCAAGCAGAATAGAAGTAAGAAACTTCAACATATAATTGTCTTAAGATTGTTGGATTCTGGATCAATCTGACAACTAATCAATATCACTGAAATATCAACAATCTAATTGGCCAGGTCGATTAATATCAGGTGGGAGGTTTTCCTTTCAATAGAACGTTCCTTAATTTAAGAACCACCTTTCAATTACCTTCCTTAGTTAAACACCAATTAGACTGGTATAAATCAGTCTCAATATACTGAATATCAGTATCCCCTGTATAAAGAAATTAATTCACTTATACAGTACTTGGAGTGAGGTACGCTTAAAGCGAATCTCCTTAAGACAATTACGTCCCCGCATCGGTGCTAACGGGTTACTGGACGCTGGTCTCCCAAGATACAACACTCATTCACGGTATTTGGATAGCATTACCAAATCACCGTACGGTCGAACCGTAGTTAACCATTACCTTCACAGGATTATTGAAGCAGCGGGACAAAGATAAATTTCGGGAGAATATTTGCCTTTACTTTGGAGAAGCACCCACTGTAGAGGAAGAAGGAAGGTAGAAGAATATTCTTCTTCAGAAGTCTCAGATTCAGACAACAATTCTATTAAAGAATCTGTTAAATTTTCTGAGCCCTCTTTCAGAACGAATTTTTGCAGAATCTCTTTTGGAAGTCGCTTCGGAAACTGAATTTCCCACTTCCCGTTGGAAGTTACTTCAAGACAGAACTTCACTTCAGCCTCAGTTCAGAACGCAGAGAGAGCCTCAGTTCAGAACGCAGAGAGAGAGTTGAGTGTTTTTGGTGTGTTTAATTTGAGAAAACGGAGCGCTATTTATAGTGTTCCGGGAGGGGCAAAATGGTCCGAACCCATCCAACAGTTGCAACGGTTCGGTCTGAACCGTTGCAACCGTCCAACCGCCCAACCGCCGCGATGGTTTCCAGACAGCCGTTGGCGGGGTGGTTCGGATCCGGATAGCGGAGCGGGTATGCTCCGCGCAACCCATACCGTGATACCCGGTTCAAAAAGAACCAGGCCGGGTAGGGAACCCGCACCCAGACCCCGACCCGGACCCGAGCCAGGCCCGACACCGAACCGGCTGGTCGGCCGGCCAGCCGGCCGCCGCCGCCGCGGCGCATGTGCGAGCATGGTTTCCTCCCAATCGTGCGCGAAAACTCCAAGTACCCAAAGGGCACGCCCTTTGTTCTCAATTTTCTCTATTTAAACACTACAAACTTCCACCCCATGGCTAATGTGGGACTAAATGCCTTTAGCTACCTTTA
Source organism: Agave tequilana (assembly GCA_038442645.1). Classification (NCBI taxonomy): domain Eukaryota; kingdom Viridiplantae; phylum Streptophyta; class Magnoliopsida; order Asparagales; family Asparagaceae; genus Agave; species Agave tequilana. Next base: position 278,423 of record JAVJIF010030599.1, on the reverse strand, counting down.
GTCCCATTTTGGCTTTGAATTAGGCAATCTTTAGACTTGAATATCTCATTCATTCGAAGTCGGAATTGAACATGTGAATATACCACGTTCATCCCCAATGGAAGGAGAACACACTCCAACCATCATCCAATTGATTTGATCAACGGATCTCGCCGTAATTCAATTCAAAGATTCTCCACTTGAAATAGTAGTGACTTTTCGAGCAAATCTGATAACTGGATAACACACTAGATAACACACTATTGAGCTTAACATATTTAGTTTTCAGTCATTAATTTGTGAAATATTGTGTAACCAATTGTTTTCAGAAGGATTCCTGGAAGACTATTTTGCTTCTTGCTTACGAAAGCCTCGGTGTAGTATATGGTGACTTGAGCATTTCCCCTTTATATGTTTACAAAAGCACATTTGCAGAAGACATCACTCATTCAGACACAAATGAGGAGATATTTGGTGTTCTTTCATTTGTGTTCTGGAGTCTTACGCTTATTCCGCTCTTCAAGTATGTCTTCATAGTTCTTCGCGCCGATGATAATGGCCAGGGTAAGTAAGATAGCATCAACAAATGTGCAATCTGGAGCCAATAAGCTTGGATGGTTAACTGTTAGCGATACTGCAGGTGGTACTTTCGCGTTGTATTCTTTGATCTGTCGGCATGCAAACGTGAGCCTTCTGCCTAACAAGCAGGTCTCTGACGAAGAACTTTCCACATACAAGGTAGAATGCCCTTCAGAGACGAAGGACAAGTCATGGATTAAAAATATGCTTGAAAACCACAAGAACCTGCACACCACTCTGCTGCTTGTTGTCATGCTAGGTACTTGTATGGTCATTGGAGATGGTGTGCTGACTCCAGCTATGTCTGGTACACATTTGTTTGATCACTCCACTTTTTATATTCTCTTGCTACTATGGCTCCTAAAAGTTTTAATAGTTTCCTGATGTTTTCCTTTTCTATTTTCCCAGTATTTTCTGCAGTTTCAGGACTTGAATTGTCCGTACCGAAAAGCCAACATGAATGTGAGCTTCTCATCTCCATCATAATCTTTTTTCATTTAAAACACTGTTCTGTTAATTGATTTGAAGCTTGTTAGGAGCCTCTGCGCGCACCTTTATTATTTAAGCCTTTCCTATTTCTTACGGTATGAGAAACTATGGATGACAATGTCAAAATCAAAGACGCCGGTATTATAGAAAAGCGACCTGGCAGAAGAGATCAAGCGTAAACTTCCCTCTCAACCAATGAGGTCATTTTTGTTGGTTTACTGATTTATCATTAGATGATTAGGCCAAACAATACCTCGTTGACTAACTTTAATTACCTACCTTAAATTTTGTCAAGTCACAAAGTAAAGAGTATGATTCATTTTATGACCTATGACTGAAACTGACTAGTTTTATAGTATCCTGTTGAGATCAATACTAAAGGACTAATTGGAAGCAAACCATGATAATCATCATGAAACCACAATAAACCATGCATGAGTTATAGAGCTTGTTCATTTATTATTATTTTCCTAACAGAAATTTGGACTGATAGTAAACTACCAGTACTTGATTAGTTTCAGAGGCCTCACTAAATCATTCTTTGTAGAGAAGAACTATTGCGAAAAACATTAAATAAAATATAAATCAATCTATTTTTTTAGTGAGAATCTCATAGAAAATAGATTAGTTGTATTTCGTCAAAATTGCTTCCTTGTATTTCATTGTCTAATATGTGCCATGTAGAGCACTTTGGCATAACTATTCTCTTATAATGCTTCTGACATACCGAAGATTGCTTGCTGTGCTCTTGTGGATAGTGTGCATTTTCTTATTAAAATGTCTGATGAGTAATTTGTTGTTTTGTAGACGCGGTCGTTCCCATCACTTGTTTCTTAATAATTTGCTTGTTTGCGCTTCAACATTACGGCACTCATCGGGTGGGATTCTTGTTTGCTCCAATCATCGTTACATGGCTATTGTGCATGGCAACTATTGGCATATTCAACATTTTACACTGGAACCCATCTGTTTATCAAGCACTTTCTCCATATTACATGTTCAAGTTCTTGAAGAAAACAAAGAAAGGCGGTTGGATGTCCTTGGGAGGAATTCTATTATGCATGACAGGTAATCCCATTGACAGATTTGAAAGCAGAAGCAATCTATATATTTAAGTAAGCTTGTTAATATTTGTATGGAAAGAAAGACTAGGTCCCACTGATCTTCAAAGTTGTCCTTTAATATCGATGTGTTAAAACAATCTTAATCTTCATGCTGGGTCATAGTTACTTATAAATGGTATACTGAGAGGATATAGACCATATGGTATGGACACTTCTAATGTGAAACCATATTGTATAGGGAATAATGTTGGACATACATAAAGCAGAATGTTTATTAAGGTGTCAGAGGTGTTTTTGACGTGGTATGTTAATATTTATGTGATGGTGTGTCATGTTATGTCCTTATTGACTTGCCATTTCCATGCTTCTTAGCTAGGAGGTGTATATAATGGATGCTTGACCTTTGTCTTGCTAAAATTCATATGAACTTGGTGATAGAATGGTTAAGGTAAATTTAAACCAAGGTTTGAGATATCGTATGGTACCGATATTTATGCCTAATACCGAGATTTCCTATACGATCTGATACAACTGAGATAATACTGATATTGTTGATATGACTAAGACGAATCAACTGATAAACGATTGATATTGATGGTTTTGATACCAAAAACCTAATTTTGATATTGATACTGAGGCGAAGATTTCAAACCCTCGTTTACAATACTCAGAAAGTGTGTTAGATTATACAATATTTCCTCAAACCTTACAACAACTTGAATGTTTTGGTGTGGTAGCAAGGACTAGGATGTTAGTCACCTAGGTCCAAATCCATGTGGATGTGCATTTTAAGAAGATTGGAATAGAAACATACCATTGTGCAATCCCATATCTCATTCCACCGGTCTAAACGTGTTGGGGGAGCATTAGAGTTTCCCTGATCATCACAATTCCAAATTTTGATGCAGTAGCACCAATGGAAATAGGGAGGTAATAAATAATTTATGGGAATGAAAAATTTATGACACCTTAATACAAGGACTTAGTATTATAGAAAGGTTGTAGTAACATGCATAGATGTTACTTGTTTCTGTCCCAACCAAAAAGAAAAAAAAGAAAAAAAGAAGAGGCCTCTATAGAAGAGAAGATGAGAGAAAATCGCCTACAATGGTTTGGTCATGTGTGAGGTAGACCTACAAATGTGTCAGTCCGACGAGTAGAGCATATCAATTTAGGGCAAGTTAAAAGAGCGCAGGGGAGACTTAAGAAAACATGTATGGTGGTAATACGACAAAATATGGAGGCTAAAGGTCTTAGTGAAGACATATTGCTCGATACGAATGAATGGAGAAAGCTGATCCATGTGCCCAATCCGGCGTAGTTCTCTTTTGGTTCATGTAGCCTATCCCAAATACTTGGGACAAATGGCTTAGTTGTTGTTGTTTGTAAAAAAAGAAGAGGCCATTAATGCAACCAGATTTCAGGATGTCATTTTTTCTTCTAATGGTTGTTGATTTCTTGATTTACTATTGATGCAGGCTCAGAGGCAATGTTTGCAGATCTCGGCCACTTCTCACATACTGCCATTCAAGTGCGTCTTCTCCACTGTTAATGATTAATTTATTTGTTTTTGCAAGCTGCAACTCATATGCTTTATTTCCCTTCTGCAGATTGCTTTTACATCACTTGTTTATCCAGCACTGGTTTTAGGTTACATGGGTCAAGCTGCGTACCTTTCAAAACATCACAGAATGTCAACAGTTTATCAGATTGGATTTTATTCAACAGTTCCAGGTATCTGGATATCCGGAGTCCCTCATATTCTAGAAAAATTACCTAGTATCTGATTTCATCATTATCCACTGTTTTCCTAGTCTATTTACTGTGTATATGTCTCTCATAGTATTTCGTAATAGAAATATTCTATCAAAATTCAACTGAGCGACAAAATATTGTTGAGCTAAAAAGGCAGACCCTTTGCATCCTCATACTGACAGGATGAAATTCATTTACCTTCTACTCTGATCATTTGAAATTGTCATATAAGTTATTTTTTTGGTCACTTTTCTTACTTCACCCATTTCATGTAATATTATGCCGTTGTTACTCATTTGACAAATATCTATTGCTGTTACTCTGTGATTTTCCATTATTGCAATGCATCGACATTTTGTTGTGCCTATCAGTTTCTTTTGCCTATCAGTTTCGGCATCTTTCTGTACATCTGTACATCTGAAACTTTTTTCATTCTGTAGAGATTGTGAGATGGCCTGTGCTTGTTGTGGCCATACTGGCTGCTGTGGTCGGAAGCCAGACAATCATCAGCGGGACTTTCTCTATCATAAACCAAAGCCAATCCCTTGGTTGCTTCCCAAGGGTCAAGGTAGTCCACACGTCTGACAAGATGCATGGGCAGATCTATATCCCAGAGGTCAACTGGATGCTCATGATTCTGTGCTTATCAGTCGCCGTTGGATTCAGAAACACTAAACATATGGGAAATGCATCAGGTAAAATGTTCATCCCAAGCATTGAACTGTTTTTTCCCCTCTTGGTACATGCAATGAAGTTTGATTAAGTTTGCAACTTCTGAAGATTCCCAGGATCTTAAACATCATGATACTGTTTGAGCCTATTGAATGACCCAAACTATCCATTTTCCCCATATACCATGTTATGATTGTAGTGTCTCGGAAACTTGTGATATGTGAAATTCAGTTTGCTTCCTTTTTAATTTGCTTAATTGTGTGCTGATAATAATTGATATTTGTCATAAACTTGTGATATGTGAAATAACTAGAACTCAACTTGCATCCTTTTTACTCGTTTCAATTGACATAATTTAAAATTAAAATCTTCTTGTGATCTGATCTACAACTTATATTGCTCTTCATTTGTTATGTTTTGCATGTTGAGAAAGTTCACATGTGGAAATGAACAACATTTCCTCTTTCATCTTCTATTAGTTTGTGATATTGATATACTGATGAGATTGATGTCGTGCAGGGGAAATTTGCGTTTTTTTTTTAAAGAATTGCAGTTTCATATTGTGCATAAAATATAAAATTTAAATAATTTTACCCGCACTTCTTGATAAAAGATATCATCATCCTGTCTCCTTTCCTATTTATTAGACTAGCTTGTAATATTTACTGCCCTCTCTATTTCCAACCATTTGCTTGCACTTTCATGCTAACATGTTTGATTCTACCCTTTCTGTTCTCCTGCAGGCTTAGCAGTAATATCAGTGATGCTGGTCACAACATGCCTCACTTCTCTTGTAATAATCCTTTGCTGGAACAAGTCCCCTTTCCTTGCCCTTGCCTTCCTTCTCTTCTTTGGCTCCATCGAATCCCTCTATTTATCTGCCGCCCTCATCAAATTCCGAGATGGTGCTTGGGTTCCCATCCTCCTCGCTTTCCTTCTCATGACCGTCATGTTCCTCTGGCACTATGCCACCATACAAAAGTACCAGTTTGATCTCCAGAGCAAAGTTTCCTTGGACTGGCTCCTTGCCCTTGGCGAAAGCCTGGGCATCACTCGAGTTCCTGGTATCGGCCTTGTCTACACCAATCTCATCTCCGGCGTCCCTGCCAATTTCTCCCATTTCATCACCAACCTCCCTGCGTTCCACCGTGTCTTGGTCTTCGTCTGTGTCAAGTACATCCCCGTCCCCTTTGTGCCTGCTGCTGAGAGGTATCTTGTAGGCCGTGTTGGGCCACCGGACCACCGGTCTTATCGTTGCATTGTCCGCTATGGGTACCGTGATGTCCACCAGGACATTGATTCGTTCGAATCAGAGCTTATCGCTAGTCTTGCAGACTTCATAAAGCTTGAGGCTTCTTATCCGGTGGACAATGATGTTGATGGTAACAAGGGGCTGACAGTTATTCGAAGGACTTTGTCATTGGTTGGTGCCAGCGATGAGATAGAGGAGGCAGCAAGCATGCCATTGAGGTTCTCAAGCGAGGGAAACGGGATGGAGATGGAACCTTCACGGAGAACGAAGAAGGTGAGGTTCTTTGTAGAAGACGATAGGAGCATGATGATGGATCAGAGAGTGAGGGAAGAGCTTCTGGAGCTGCAAGAGGCGTGCGAGTCTGGCACTACATTCATACTGGGGCACTCTCATGTGCGAACAAAGCCTGGTTCATCGATCATCAAGAAGGCGGCCATTGATATCGGTTATAACTTCCTTAAAAGAAATTGCCGAGGTCCAGATGTGGCGCTGCGGGTGCCTCCAGCGTCGCTCATCGAAGTTGGTATGGTCTATGTTTTGTAGCTGAGAGACTTGCCAAGACTCAAGAGTGAGTGAATGAAGTTGCTGAGAGTAACAAGATAGAATATAGGTGATGTTCAAAGTTTATGTACATCTATAGCATGATATATGGAGGAAACAATATATGTTTTATATGTTATCTTCAAATGGTTATACTTTATAGACGAGATTTGTAGCTTGCTTTCCTTTTTCTGCTTAATGTAAATTGTCATCTTCAAAGCAGAACTATTTATTGCCTCTCAATAAGTTTGGGGTTGCTAAAAGAGCAAAATATGCAGAAATCATTATTTGTAAGAAATTTCAGAATCAAAATTATATCAATGCTTGCTTGAGAATCTGAGATGCATCTGAGTCAATAGTACAAAAGAGAGCAACCATAAACATCTACTCTTTCATCAAATTCTAGTATGTTCATTTATTTAAACAAGCTTGCACGCCCCATGTTCATGCCAATGTTGGTTGCTCATGCTCTTGGATTTCTCCCATCGAGTCATTAGAGGGAGATTTCAGTTGAATTTTAGAACGAGAGAGTATGAGACCGTATATTTAGTAGTGCTTCATCTGCATTCTCAACTATGGCAACATTGTGCTCTGTAAACACGAAATCCTTGTACATACAAAGAGAGAATTTCTGACCATACTTATTTTGCTTTACGAGCATATTCACGAGGATATGGTACCTGCCTTGCTCGTGATGATTTTGAAGTCAATTGTTGGTCTTAATTTATACAATAAAGGGGTCATGATAGCGACTCAGACTTCACGTGACCAACATCCTTCTAGAGTACTTGATTTTTGTCCTTATAAGGTCCTCTGCCTGTATTTGATGTAGGCTCCACGTGTTTGTTGCTTTTCAGAGAGGTTCTTTTGTCTGGGTGATTTTGTGCAATGCTTTTATATTTTGTTTGTTCCCCCTGCACCTGCGTGTGCATTTAGCGGTTTTTGCTACGGAGGAGATTTGTATCATTTTTGTGAGACTGTTTTGTTAAAAACTTATTAATGAAACGCGGAGGACCATCATGGTTCACCATTTACTCTTGTACTGGTCAGATTTTGACCCTCATTAAGATCATGACGCATATCTCACTACATCAGACGTGTCTCAAACGAACAACAAACTTGACAAACCAGCTGGCTCATTACGGGTCCATGGAGAAAGCATCGGGCTTGCCCCGAGTCCACACTCAACTCGAGGTTTCTCTCTGACATTTGCAACTGTCAGGTCTATCTTCGAGTCCACACTCCACACTCGACCCGAGGTCATTCTTCGAGTACAACCATCCGGGATCATTCACCTAGATATTCAAGTCAGGTGGAACCATTTCACTAGTCAGAGGCCCTGACCCCATAGCAAAGGTCTTCCATGAAGAATCCCGTCTCCAATCTGGATACAGCTCAGCGGCAAGATTCTTGATTCACGGAGTCAGTTTCGCTTTCAAATTATTGAAAAACACCTAAGGGGGAGGGGGAGGGTGAATAGGTGTAATTGCTAATCTAATGATTCTTTTTGAAACTAAGTATGATGAATGATGCAACGATCTCTCAAAATAAGACTAAGAGCCGAATACCCCGTGAGAGGTTCTGAACTCCTTCCTCCCAATTCCCCTTGAATGGGTTAGAGGTGCGCAATGCAACCTTGTTGTATGAGATATGATCGATCAAGGCAAAGTATGATGGATGAATAGTGAGATGCACACAATATACCACAAGTATCACAAGCTTGAAGTAATAGCACAAGGAAAGAAACAAGATCACAATCAAGTAATTGAAAGCAATATAGTGCAATAGAAATTTAAAGGCAAAATGGAGAGCAAGAGCAAAAGACAATCGCAAACACAAGTATTTGTTTCGAGGTTCGAGCCACCGCTCTACTCCCCGCCTTCACCTCCGTGAAGGGTTTCCACTATCCACCGAGGACGCCTTACAATGGTCTACCGAAGACCCGAGCACCGAGCTCTCCAACTTACAATAACCTCTACCGAAGAGGTGTCTCCACAAGAAGAAAAAGATTACAAGTCACCAAGGTGATCACAAACAAGATCACCAAACTCTTTGACAAACTCTCACTCTTTTACAACTTTCTATAGAATGAGTAAAGGATTTTTGGCTCTAAGAAGTGTGGTGAGAAAACTTCAGTTGTAGAGTGATATTTGTTATCAAACACAACTGAAAAACAAGCTCAAAAAGAATTGGAAATGAGTAGCTTAAACAATTTTTCTTCTCTTTTGAAAACAATGAAAAACTTGAGAATTTTCTTGGGTGTTTAGTAAGAGAGTCTTCTCCTCTATTTATAGGGAGAAAAATAGGTTTAAAACAATTTATTTAGAGTTTATTTGCTCTGAAAAAGAACTGAAAAACCCTGTAAAAGTCTGCCAAAAAACAGATCAAAAAACAGATTTCAGAATTACACAAAAGAGGAAAGAGCCGTTGGGCAGCAGCAGGCTTGGCGGTCGACCGGGCCGGTCGACCGCCAGCTCAGCTGGTCAAAGAGCCGTTGGCTCGGGTCTTCTGGCGGTCGACCGGCCGGTCGACCCAGAAAACCCGAGAAACATACCTGCCCTCAGTCTTCCTCAGCGGTCGACCGGACGGTCGACCCAGAAAACCCGAGAGCAATCCTGCTCTCAGACGGTCGACCGCCCGGTCGACCGTAGGACGTGCACAGACGTGCACGCCCAGGCACAGTGGCCGGTCGACCGGGCCGGTCGGCCGGTCAGCCTGAAACAGGAAAAACAGTGTATTTTTGACTTGAAAAATTTTGCAAAATAATTTTTGACTTTAAGGAAACTTAAGTAATATGCTAGTAGGGGTATATAAACAAGATCTAAACATGGTATTTATTTTTGTAAAATATAGAGTCATGTAAATATATTTTTAAGGCATGAAACCTAAACTTTTTAAAACATGAAAACTTAAATACAAGACACACATTTTAACAAAACCAAATTGTGTGTGTGTATCCTAGAGCCAATATCCAACACTCAAACTTTAACATTCTATTCTTACAATGATTCTAAAGACTTCAAGTTCTTCAAGAAGGGCTTTTCACCATATGATCTTCAACACTTGAGTCTTGAGACCACTTTGAGTTGACTTGAGTCCAAAACACTTTCTTTTAGGGTGTAAACCTTTTAGTAGAGTTAGAACCCTGAAACACACTTAAACAATAAGCAATATTAGTACAAATAACTAATATGTTTTGTAATCATCAAAACACACTAAACATGGGTGATTGTAACCTTGGGCCAACAATTATCCCCACATTCTAAATATTTCAGCACTCCTATTTCAGTGGGGGTAGTTGTAGATAGTGGCGGATATCTCTGCGTATAAATTCCAACATTCAGGCGCTGTTATCTGAGCAGTTATGAGAAAATCGCAATATGTAAATCATGTGATTATATAGATCTAAAATATCTAAGCCATCAATTACAATGCCATATGATATTTATGCACTAGGATGTCCATCGAAAAAGGGGATCAGATCCAAGAAGTTGTAAACACAATAATATTATTGAAGCCTACCAAGTTGAGAATGTTGAAGCCTATCAAGTTGCAAGATTTTGATGATGAACAAGCATTTCTACCTCATTATGATTGCTCTACCTCAGTTGAAGCCAATTGAAGATTATGGGTATTTTTGAATGTTTTTGTGTAACTTTAGAAAATATGTGAAAAGTCTTGATCACTTACACAAAATATCTTCCCAAGTCGACTTGACCTCTCATTTAAGTCGACTACCCATATTATAGTCGACTTTCCAAATACCCTAGTCGACTAGATACTTCCAAACCAAATTTCCTAACTCTCTGTTTGGTCTCTGTCATGACTGTTAGTCGACTTGACTTCCATATGTAGTCGACTAACAGATACCTTAGTCGACTATAGATTTTCCCAAGTCGACTAATAACCTATACAAAAATTTCCCAACTCTCTGTTTCTGTCTGAAATGAAACTTAGTCGACTTACCTTATATCTATAGTCGACTAACACATTACCTAGTCGACTAACAGGATATTAGTCGACTAGCAGAACAAAATTTCCACTGATTAGTCGACTACAAGTGCACATTTGGCAAAGGGCGTTTGTCAAGTGGTGTACAAGGCATTGGTTGTGGGTGTACACAAATCGGGAAAGGAAAATCTCAAGCGGTTGGCTTGGGGACTGGATGTAGGTCACAAGGACCGAACCAGGATAACTCTCTTGTCTTTGTGTTTGAATTTTCTGAGTTTATCTTGTGTTTATTTTATTTCCTGCAAGTAAATTGATTTACAGTTTTTAAACACTATTCACCCCCCTCTAGTGTTGTGTTGCTTTGATTATAGATCCTACATTTGGTATCAGAGCAGGTTCAAGGCAACAACCATACGAGGATGGCAACGGAGTTCCCTTCATCACAATTCAAAGAAGGTCATTCTACACAACGTCCACCGCTATTTGACGGAACCAACTACAACTATTGGAAGTGTAGAATGAAGATCTATTTGCAATCGCTCAACTACGATCTTTGGAACATCGTAGAAGCATCATACACCAAGCCAACAACCAACTACAACGCTTGGAGTGAAGATCAAAAGAAGAATGCAAATCTTGATGCCAAGGCGATGAACGCTCTATTTTGTGCTTTAATCAAAGAAGAGTTCAACCGTGTGTCTACATCCACTTCTGCACATCAAATATGGCATACTCTTCAGGTAACTCACGAGGGCACAAATAAAGTTAAGGAATCTAAAATATCTGTTCTTGTCCACAGATTTGAGTTATTCAAAATGAAGGAGAATGAAACCATATCCGAGATGGTTACAAGATTCACCGACATCACCAATACCTTAGCATCCCTTGGAAAGGACTACACCCAAGTTGAAAGAGTTCGAAAGATTCTTCGTGCACTCACACCAGAATGGGAGAAGAAGACAACCGCCATTGAAGAGGCGAATGATCTCTCAACTATGACATTAGAAAACCTAATCGGTAATCTAATGGCATATGAAGTGCAGTTAGAAGAAAGAAAGAAGGACGAACAACATTCCAAGAAGAAAGTACTTGCCTTCCATGCATCCTCCGACACGGACAATTCGGATGACGATGAAGAAGAAATGGCGATGCTATCCAGAAAGTTCAAAAGGTTCTTAAAACAAGGTAAATTTAAAAAGAATAAAGATACTAATGATACTCCTACTTGCATTAAGTGTAACAAACCAGGCCACATAAAGAAGGATTGTCCATTGATGAAATCAAAAGGACACTTCAAGAATTTCAATAAGTTCAACAAGAAGAAGAAAGCCTTCCAAGCAACATGGGATGATAGCGACTCATCCTCCTCTGACGAAGAAGAAGCAACAGAAACCGTCAATATCTGCTTCATGGCCCAAGAAGACGAGGTACAAGATTATGATGAGTTATTAGAAGCTTTTAATGAATTGTTTAATAATTTCAAAAATGAAAAGATTAAAATAAAGTCTTAATAAAGGAAAATGAAAGACTCATTCATGAAAATGCATGTTTTGTTTCTCAAACATCTTCTCTAAGTTCTCAAAATGAAGATTTTGAAAAAGTTATTGCATCTTTAAAAAAGGATAATGAAATTTTCTTAAAAGAAAATTCTTTACTTAAAAAGGAAACTATTTCTTTAAATTCTAGAATTTCTATTTTAGATAAAGCCATGACTAGTTTCAAAATTAAGTATGAAGATCTTTTGAAAAATGGAACAAAGTTTAATAAAGGAAAAGAGAATTTAAATGTTTTATTATCTTCTCAAAAGATGTCTAACAATCATTTTGGTCTTGGTTTTTCAAAAGATAAGATTTATAAACCTACTCATGTTGGTATTGGATTTTCAAAAACTAATTTTGTAAAATCTACACATCTTCATAATAATAATTCTTTTGTGAAAAGAAATACTATTTCAAAAAGAATTTGATGCAAATATATATGGGTTCCTAAGAATCTTAATAATGTTGATAAAAATGTTTATATTGCATCTTATATACATGATGTGTGTAATTCTGAGAATTATGTTTATACTAACAAGTGGAAACCAAATTCCAATTGGATTTGGGTTCCTAAAGGCTAATCTTTTTCGGACCCTATCATGATGGGTACCATACAAATTTGTTTATCTTATAGGTACCTTTTAAAGAAAAGTGGATACTTGATACTGGGTGTTCCAAACACATGACCGGACACATGCAACTACTGTCTTCCGTACAAATCAAAAAGGGAGGTACAGTGATATTTGGAGATAATAACAAAGGAAAGGTTATTGGTACCGGCATAGTTGGTAATATTTCAAAACCCCTTATTGAAAATGTTCTTTTGGTAAGTGGTTTAAAACACAATCTTTTAAGTATTAGTCAATTATGTGATAAGGGTTATAAAATTGTTTTTGAAAAAGATGCATGTCTTATTTATGATACTAACATGAAAGATATTTTATTCAAAGGTTTTCGTAACAATAACATTTATGAATTATCTATATCTTGCATATCATCTAATGATAATTTATGTTTACTTGCTTCTAATAATGACTATTTTTTATGGCATAAAAGATTTGGTCATTTGAATATGAAAACTATTTCTAAGATTTCTAAATTTGATTTAGTTAAAGGTCTTCCAAAAATTGCTTTTAAAAAGGATTATTTTTGTGATTCTTGTCAATTAGGAAAACAAGTTAAATCATCTTTTAAATCTAAAGATTTAGTTTCTACTAATAGACCTTTGGAATTGTTGCATTTGGATTTATTTGGTCCTACTCGTGTTTCTTCTTTAAACAAGAGTAGATATGTTTTTGTTATTGTTGATGATTATTCACGTTTTTCATGGGTAATTTTTCTAAAAAATAAAAATGATACTTTTGATGAATTTGCAAGTTTTTGTAAAAGAATTCAAAATCAAAAGTCTCTAAACATAGTCACTATTCGAAGTGATCATGGAGGAGAATTTGAAAATGAATCTTTTTCAAAATTCTGTGATAAGTATGGTATTACACATAATTTTGCATTTCCTAGAGCATCTCCTCAAAATGGTGTTGTAGAGAGAAAGAATAGGACTTTGCAAGAATGTGCTAGAACTATGCTTATGGACAGTAATTTACCAAAATATTTTTGGGCTGAGGCTATTGCTACTGCATGTTATGTTTTAAATCGTGTGCTTATTCGACCTTTTTTAAACAAAACATCTTATGAATTGTTTTATAACAGGATTCCAAAAGTTTCTTACTTTAAGATTTTTGGATGTAAATGCTTTATCTTAAATACAAAAGATGCTTTAGATAAATTTGATGCTAGATCCAATGAAGGTATTTTTGTTGGATACTCTACTCAAAGTAAAGCATATAGAATATTTAATAAGAAAACATTTACTATTGAAGAATCATTACATGTTAAATTTAATGAATCCTTGACTAAGCCTATTTCTAATACTTCTCCACATGATGATGATCATATTATAGATACTCCTATTGATAATATTGTTATATCTTCTGTTGATACTAACATTTCTAAGGATGATGAGACTTCTACCGAGTTACCGAAAGCATATGTTGAAGTAAGAAATCATCCACGTGATTTGGTTATTGGAGATATAAATCAAGGCGTTCAGACGAAATTCAAGTTGAACTACATGACACAAATTGCCTTCATATCACTCATTGAACCAAAGAATATCAAAGAAGCATGTGCGGATGATTTTTGGACCATTGCCATGCAAGAAGAGTTGAACCAATTTGTCAGAAATGATGTTTGGGATCTTGTACAACGTCCTACTGATCATCCAGTCATCGGAACCAGATGGGTCTTTAAGAACAAACTCGATGAATCAGGTGAAGTCATTAAGAACAAAGCAAGGTTAGTAGCACAAGGATACAATCAAGAAGAAGGTATTGATTTTGATGAAACTTATGCACCAGTAGCTAGGCTTGAATCTATTCGTATATTACTTGCTTTTTCTTGTTTTATGAATTTCAAATTATATCAAATGGATGTTAAAAGTGCCTTTTTAAATGGTATTATTAAGGAAACTGTTTATGTTGAACAACCTCCAGGTTTTGAACATGAAAAATTTTCAAACCATGTTTTTAAACTTAAGAAAGCTTTATATGGTTTAAAACAAGCACCCCGTGCTTGGTATGATAGATTAAAAAGTTTTCTGTTAAATTCTGATTTTAAGATGGGAAGAGCAGATACAACTCTCTTTATTAAACATGTTGATAAAGATATCTTAATCATTCAGATTTATGTTGATGACATTTTATTTGGATCTACTAATGTTAATCTTTGTCAAGAATTTTCTAAGACCATGCAGAGTGAATTTGAGATGAGCCACATGGGCGAACTTACATATTTTCTCGGTCTGCAAATAAAGCAAATGAAGGATGGAATCTTCATTTCCCAGTGCAAGTATGCAAAGGAACTTCTAAAAAGATTTGGCATGAAAAATTCTGGTCATAAGAATACTCCCATGAGTACGATGACATTTTTAGACAAAGATGAAAATGGTAAGAATGTTGATCAGAAACTCTATAGAGGTATGATTGGTTCTTTACTATACATTACTTCAAGTAGACCTGATATAATGTTCAGTGTATGCTTATGTGCTAGATATCAGTCAAATCCTAAGGAATCACATCTTAAAGCAGTGAAAAGGATTTTTCGATATTTAAATAACACAATCAATTATGGTTTATTTTATCCAAAATCATGCACATTTGATTTACTATCGTATAGTGATGCTGATTTTGCTGGATGTAAATCTGATCGGAAGAGTACTAGTGGTACTTGTCACTTTTTGGGACATTCACTAGTATCATGGTTTAGTAAAAAGCAAAATTCTGTATCATTATCAACAACCGAGGCAGAATATATTGCTGCTAGTGTTGCATGTGCACAAATTATATGGATGAAACAAACCTTACTTGATTATGGCATGACTATCACAAACTCACCTATTATGTGTGATAATACCAGTGCTATTAATCTATCTAAAAATCCTGTTCATCATTCACGTACCAAACATATTGATATTAGACATCATTTTCTACGTGATCATGCTTTAAAAGGTGACATTTCTTTAACTTTTATATCAACTGATAATCAAATTGCTGATATATTCACAAAGCCTCTGAAAGAAGATACTTTTATAAAATTTCGAAGAGATTTGGGTATTTGCAATTTTTCAAATTTTTAAAATTTTTTTTCAGAATTTTTCAAAGGCATTTTTTACTTCATTAGTCGACTTACTATTTCTTATTAGTCGACTTATAGAGGACCTAGTCGACCTAACAGTGCCCCAGTCGACTAATGTGCACCAATAGAGACTTGACTTTCTGATTTTTCAAAAATTAGTTGACTATAGTAACTTCCTAGTCGACTAGTCCATTTATTAGTCGACTAATACTAACCTGCAAGTCGACTAATACTGTGAAAATCTGTCTTCTGATTTCGGTTTTTCCACTTTGAAACCCGACCCATTTTCTTAAGTTAAGGATCCAATAACACTCCTTTTTAATCCTCACCATCTATTTCACTCCAGGGTTGATCTTAACCACTCATTCCAACATAAAAACCCTAGCTTTCCCTCTTTTCTTTTTCCTAGCCGCAGATCCAGTCGACTTCAGGCCGCAAGGAGAGAAAATCTGCCGCAGTTTTCAGCAGTGAACCCTCTTCAAATTCCTTCAATTTTCTTCAGTTCTTGGTAAAATCTTTCTAATCTCAGCACTTCCCTTTCATTTCTAGTTTTATCTTGCTTCAATTTCAGTTTTCACCATGCCTAAATCCAAGAAAACTAAGTTCACTCCCTCATCATCATCTTCCCAAGTTGATTTTAGGGCATTTCTAAAGAATCCTGCCCTAGAAGAGGATTACATTAGACTTTCCTCCTTAGAAATACTCCCCGGTAGATTTGTTAAATATGAGGATTTTCATCACTATGACATTGTCTCATATTTGCAAAACTGTGGATTGTTTCATATGTTTTCTACTGATTCAAGACAAGGATACTATCCATTCTTAATTTACTTGTTTTATACTAATTTAACCTATGAAGATAATGAGGACGATGTCCATATTTACTCATTGGTTAAAGGTATTAACATTAAATTATCCCCAAAATCAATCGGCCGTATCTTGTCTATTCCTTATCACGGTCTCTTGCTTGATGATATTACCATGGATGATGAGGAAGTCTTAAGTAATATCTTTCTATCTGGACAAGGATTACCTATGACCAACAACAAGTTAAAACCAATTCCCCGTCTCATAGGTCGTATCCTTGCATACAATATTTGTCCCAAAACTGGAAGCTACAATTACTATTCACGAGAGTTAGCCACTTGCGTCTATGCAATTATGGCTGGCCTCGATGTTAATTGGGCAAAAATTGTATTTGATACCATGGTTAAGTCACATACTTCATTCCTTCCTTATGGAGCTTTTTTGACACATGTATTTCGGAAATTTCGCGTTGATCTTGATTCCGAAACTAGTGTCATTAAGGTATTCGAACTGTTTGATCGTGCTACTATTCACCGTATGAAACTTACTGATATTCCTCCTCCTCCTCCACAACAACCCTCTTCACCTCCACAGAGTCCCACTCAACCTCCAACTTCCTCTACACAACCTCCTTTCAATGAACCACCTCCAACTCAACCACCTCCTTATACTGATGCATTCTACAATTCCCTGTCTGTTGAGATTGCCTCTCTTCATGCTCAACAACAAGTTCTTCAAGACACTTCAACTCAAGTTCTTCACAATCAGTCTTTAATGATGACTCGGTTTGAGCATATGCAACTTCAGATGGATTCATTTGCATCAACTCAAACAGAGATTCTGAACCTCCTCAAGACACATTTTCCGCCACCTCCTCCTCCCGGATCCGACCTTTGAAGATTATGGCGTTGGCATTTCTTCGTATTTTTTGTTTTTGCAGTTTTTACCTTTTTTATGTATTTTTTCTGTTTTCAGCCTCTTTTTAATATGTATTTCCATATGAAAACAGTGTTTATTTATGTCTGTTTTCTGCTTTTTGTTAATGACAACGGGGAAGAACTTATATGTTAACTCTGTGTTTGTTCTGTGTTTGTTCTGTTGAAAATCTGTTGTGTTATGTTACATGTTATATTCTACGTGTTCTGACATTGCTAAATTTATTCTATTGTTGCTAATATGTTCTGTGCTATAAAGTTCTGCAAATTTGAACAAAGCATATGTCATCACCAGCTTTCTTGGCTTCTAGTCTGCTTTCATAGAGGTCTGAGATGAAGCTTTCGAAAGGACTGGTCAACAAGCTTCTGGCAATGTTCTGTGCAAATCTCAAAATTGACATATGATGTTATGGATATTGACATATGACAATGCAGGGAAATTTAACACTTTCTGCAGGAGCAAACTTGATTATATATATGTTTTGGTATAACCTATTTACTGCAGGGGGAGTTTTGTTGCAGGGGGAGCTATCATAAACATAAGTTGTCATCATCAAAAAGGGGGAGAATGTTGAAGCCTACCAAGTTGAGAATGTTGAAACCTATCAAGTTGCAAGATTTTGATGATGAACAAGCATTTCTACCTCATTATGATTGCTCTACCTCAGTTGAAGCCAATTGAAGATTATGGGTATTTTTGAATGTTTTTGTGTAACTTTAGAAAATATGTGAAAAGTCTTGATCACTTACACAAAATATCTTCCCAAGTCGACTTGACCTCTCATTTAAGTCGACTACCCATATTATAGTCGACTTTCTAAATACCCTAGTCGACTAGATACTTCCAAACCAAATTTCCTAACTCTCTGTTTGGTCTCTGTCATGACTGTTAGTCGACTTGACTTCCATATGTAGTCGACTAACAGATACCTTAGTCGACTATAGATTTTCCCAAGTCGACTAATAACCTATACAAAAATTTCCCAACTCTCTGTTTCTGTCTGAAATGAAACTTAGTCGACTTACCCTATATCTATAGTCGACTAACACATTACCTAGTCGACTAACAGTCATATATAGTCGACTACATTCAGTTTTCCAGAAACCAAATGTCTGTATCAGTCAAAACATAGTCGACTAACCCCTGAAAAATACCTAGAGGAGGGGTGAATAGGTGTAAGTGCTAATCTAAGAAACTAAATACAAACTAAGTGTGCTAAATGCGGAAGCTAATGCAAATTATGCACAAACTAATACAATACAACAAGTGTAGCCGAATTCCCCTTGCGAGGCTCTGGACTAACTCCCCTTGATTCCCCTTGAAATGGGTTGAGGTGCTATGTGAAGCTCTTGTTGGATGAGTATAAGTTAGGCACACACACACAAGCAATCCAAGCAATATAAAATACACACAATCAAGCCAAGCATATAAGAATGAATAGCAATATGAATAAATGCAAGGCAATATGAAATATGCACAACACAAGCAAATATGATATGATATGAATATGATGCTTTGTACAAATATAAGAGAGAGAGTTAGAGAGACAATGGATCAATACGCAAACACCAAGATTTGTTTCGAGGTTCGAGCACCTTGCTCTACATCCCCGCCTACACCACCGTGTAGGATTTCCACTATCTCAACTCCCACCGAGGGAACCTCTACCAAAGAGGATTTCTTACAACTCTAGGAGTACCAAACTCCTCTCTCAAACAACCACCTCACAACCGAGGGGTAAGGCCCGTAGCCAATACAACAACCAATCCACACACCTCTACCGAAGAGGCTCACAACCAAACACTATCACCTCTACCTAAGTGGGATCCACAACACAATCACCCGATCACCTCTACCGAAGAGGGATTCACAAGTATAAGGGTGTTTACAACAATGAGGTTTACAACAAACAACCTCAAACACTTCTCTTTCTTTTTCTCTTATCTTTTTCCACAAAAACAAGATCCTAATAGTTTAGGATAGAAGATAGCTCAAGTGTGGAAACAAGGTGTTTTTGGAAACAAGCAACAAAGAAAAACTTCTTGGGAAATCACTTGTAGTTCATTCAAAATCTCAACTAGATAGTAATGATTGTGCTAGTTCTTCAAATGATTATGTTGATCCCCATGCCTTAAATGAAGAACTATCTATTGTGTGTGAAAAGTTAATAGAAAAATATAACGTGTTGAAAAAGAAAAGTCTAGATATTGAAAAAGAAAATAGATGTTTGCATTCTAGACTTGATTGTGTTTTGCAAGAGAAAGTTGAGGCCTATAATGAAAGGGATTCATTGAGATCTCAACTAGAACTTGCACTTAAGAAAAATAAAGTTTTAAAATCTAAAAATGATTGTGAAAATCTTTTGAAGAAAAATGAAAATTTGTCTTCAAAAGTAGATTTTGTTATAAAAGAGAATGTTGATTTAAAAAATAAAATTATTTCCATTTCAAATGAATTAAATGCTTGTTTGAAGAAAAATGAGGTTTTGCATAAAAAGATTGATGCTCATGTTTGCCATGCTAGTGTAGCCTCATCATCTAGACTACCTAATGCATGTACCTCTTCTTCTAAGATTAATGATGATATTTTTATGCTTAAGAAGAGAGTAGATTGTTTGGGCTCCACTATGAGCCAATGTGCCATGAACCACTCACGATTGGAAACCTTGATTCGAAAGAAACAAGTTCCATCTTCTATGCATGCACATCCTCCATGGCATACACATGCTCCTCACGAACACCATCACACCATGTATGCTCATGTGTACACATGTACACATTGTGGCCGAAAAGGCCATCTTGCTAAATTTTGTTATGATAGATTACATACTCCTAATTTAGCAAAGAATTTTGTTTGGGTTAGAGAAGGTACTAACCCCCATGGACCCAAGAAGATATGGGTACCAAAGACCACCCCTCCTATTATTTTTGATGTAGGTATGGACTCTCACATGACGTGAGAGTGATGACACCTTGGAGTGGATGCGTTCCGGACTTCATGGAAATCAAATTGGATGCATCACTTTCAAGGAAAGATTTGGTGGAGATGACCACCATGTTTTGGAGACAAGGAAAGTTGCTTCTTCGGTTTTTGGTAACAATCCTTTACTCCCATTTATTTACATGCTTTCCATTTCATTGCTTATAGCATGTTTTGATGTTTTATAGCATGTTTTTGATGTCTATGGATTAGTATGTTCATTCCATGTTTATTAGATCCTTGACATACATGTATAGTATTTGAGACACATATGCTTATATGAACCCATATTTAGTGTTCTCACTTTTGTTTAAGCTATAATGTACATCATGAATTTAATACATGTGAATTTACATAGTAATCATGTTTTAGTTTTATCATGATGACTTTTATATTTGTTTTGATGCTTCATGTTTTGAATATATGTTTAGATGTTTGTTTTCATTAAGACTAGTTATATACTTGTACATAGAGTGGGCTACAAATAAATCTATATATGTTGAGCTTGATTGCTTATTTGAACCCATTAGATGTGCTAGTATAGTCTAGTTTTGATGATTCATACATTTCAAACTTGTATTCCATTTTTGGATTTGTTTTATGAGTTTTCACTTCATGTATATGTGTATTATTGTCAAACTTTAAGATACACATGTATACCCTTTGAGTCATTTGCCTTTCATGCAAATCTATATATGGACTCAATTGTGTTTAGGGATATGTATGTATACTTCATGTTTGACAATTCATACATATACCTTGAAATGAAATTTGTTGTGATGAAAATTTAGTTTTTCATGTTTCATGTACTTATGTTTAACTTCATGTATATGTCCATCTAGTTCAAACTAATCTTATACATATACATCTTTTTGAGCCACGTGCCTTCATGAATATTCATTTAGTAGACTCGTTGAGTTTTGGATATGTATGTATATTTTAGCTTGTATTAGACATACATATGCCTTGAAGATTAGATAGTTTTGATGATTTCGTATTTTTAAGGAATAATTGAGCTTAATGAAATATTTTTCATGATTATGATCTTCACATATTATTTGTACACTCATATCTATTGCTCATGTTTTGTTTCTCATGAGGTACGCTTTATTGGTTAGAGTGATGATTATCATGTGAATTTCATTTTTTGTTTTATTCCTTGCTTGAAGGATTTCGTGCTAATTAACAAGTTTTCCATTTAACTAGTTGCGGTGTTCTTCACTTTGGTAGTGATTTTCAAACAAAACTACATTTTCAAATCTATCTTTGAAAACCCCTACCTTCCAAGGGCGGTAGGATGGGAGATCATGTTCATGTATGCCCTAAATTGAAAATCTTTAAAACTTGAATTATGATTGGGTGGTAGATAATATGATGTATACACTTGAACTTATTGTTATGTCAATTGGTATCATTGAACTCTTTCAATTGGTATCATTTTGATCTTCTTGTATACTCATATATGTTTTGTATGTATGTATGCTTTAAATTCCAAGTATATCAATTTCTATTGGTATCTATCTTTCATACATATATATGTTTGTATTTATGCTAGTGCTTGAGTTTCAATTTTATTTAAATTGATTACTTTTAAATTGTTATCAAGACTATGCATGTCTTTAGTTTGTTTTTCATAAAGGGGGAGAAAATTTGATTTTGTATTTAAATTGGTATTTGTACTCCCACTCTTTATGATTAAAAGTTGTTGTTTTAAACACATGATATCAACATCAAATTATATGTTTTTAAAATGAACAATTCTTACAATTGGTATCAATGTTTCTATGAAAAATATTTTCAATTGGTAAAATATTTACAATTGGTATCATATTTAAGAAATTCAAAATTTGTTTTGGATTCAAGACTTATGTTTAATTACAATTGGTATTTCCAAAATTTTGTTTAAAGAAAATATTCAAAGTTTTGATTTGTATTTCCTATATGCAAGGAGAGCTTAACATCTCTCTTACATATAGATTCATGTTGAGTATATTATAAATTGAGGAGCTTGACAACTCTTCTTTATATGATATACGTGTGTAGGGGGAGCTTCACATCTCCTCTTATGCATTACATAATATGTGTTATGTGAATTGGGGCTTGTCATCCCTTCTTCATGTAATGCATATGTGTAGGGAAGCTAACTTAGCGTCTTCCTCTTCATGAATGTATATAGCATATAACATATATTGATCCTTGTTTATTGGTATCAAGATGCTTCATTGACATATTTCCTAATTGATATCATGTTTGTAGTCACCCCTTATTGACTTTGTTTTTTTTGTTTTAGACAAAAAGGGGGAGAACATTGTTTGCATCGTTTTGATTGACAAAAAGGGGGAGAAAGATTTTTACCCCTCATTATATCTATGGTTTTGATTGTTTACCCCTTTGTTGATGATTGACAAAAAGGGGGAGAAGTATTTGAGTTTTATATGCATGCTTATGTTTTATATGCATATATTATGTTTTAATATCAAGAATATTAAGTTTAATTGTTTATTAAGTTTAATTGATATCCAAAGCTTGCTTTGTAATTGTTGTACTTGGTATCTAGAGTTTATATATGCTTCTTTATGTTTTTGCATATATTGAGTTCATGCATAAGCAAATAAACATGAATATATGAAAAATATGTATGTCTCTTGTTTAGAATTATAAGCTTTCATTGCATATTTATTTATTCATTTGTTATGCATGAGTTAAGGGGGAGCTTCCTTGAAGCTTATCTTTAATCCATGCATATATAACTCCATGAGTTTTGTCATCATCAAAAAGGGGGAGATTGTTGGCCCAATGGCCTTCCACTCTAGTTTTGATGATGATCAACACTCATGTAGTTATGTTTACTAATATTCTTGTGTTTCTAAGTTTCAGATCATTAACAGGATATTAGGTTGGTGATTAGCTTCAACAAGATGATTAGAAGCTATTCATGATGATTCCGGTGCCAAAGCTTAAAGATCATACCTTTGCACTTGGAGAATCACGGAGTTTGGACCGAGTCTACTTGAAGATGAAGATCGTCAAGAAGACTTAGGTATCTAGTTTAGAGTTTGTATTTTAGATCCATATTTGTAAAGCTTAGGTTAGTTGATATGCTCAAGTGCACAAAACACACACGTTTCATGATTTGGTTTTTGGTTTTCATGAATAATAGATCAAAACAAGTTTACCTTATACCTATGTATATTAGATATGTTCTAGATATACATACATGCTTTAAACTTGCTAGACAAACTTATTTTGACTATCCTATTCATGTTTTGGAAAATTCTAGTTTGATAAAATACAAGTTTTGTTTTTGATAAAATTGGCAAGACACAAAAATGAATTGATATGATTGATATATGTCTTGAAATTTTTATCACAAGTTTGGTTATCAAAGTAAAATGATAAAACAAGTTTTAGAAAAACATATTTTTAGAAAAACAGTTTTTATTGTGATTAAAACTATTTTTTAGATTTACTGTGAATTTATGGGATTTTTATTAAGTGAAAAGACCTATTTTCAAATCCCGTATCTGTGCAGAACTGAGGACTGGCTGACAGGCCAAGTCGGTCGACCGGACCGGTCGACCGCACCATAGGCCGGTCGACCGGGACGGTCGACCGACGTGCACAAGTCTGTGCACGTTTTGGAGTCTCTGGGACGGTCGACCGGGCCGGTCGACCGAGATGAGAGTTCTGCTCTCAGGATGTTTCGGTCGACCGGGCCGGTCGACCGCTATTGCCCAACGGTCACATTTTTGACCGTTGGCGGTCGACCGGACCGGTCAACCGGCAGTCTGTCAGACTGCCAGCTCAGCCTAACGGCTAGTTTTGTATAGGGGCTATATAAACCCCATCTCTTTGGGGATTTTAGCTAAGTTTTTTAAGAGAAAAATTTTTAGTTTTCTGAAGTGTTTAAAAGAGTTTTAAAAAGAGTTTTTGGGCTTTAAACTTCTCATCTCTATTTGTTTTGGGTTTTTGAAAAATCAAAGAAAGTTAGGGTTTTGGGAGATTGAATTGATTTGCTTTTTCTATCTTCTACAAGTGATTTCCCAAGAAGTTTTTCTTTGTTACTTGTTTCCAAAAACACCTTGTTTCCACACTTGAGCTATCTTCTATCCTAAGCTTTACAAATATGGATCTAAAACACAAACTCTAAACTAGATACCTAAGTCTTCTTGACGATCTTCATCTTCAAGTAGACTCGGTCCAAACTCCGTGATTCTCCAAGTGCAAAGGTATGATCTTTAAGCTTTGGCACCGGAATCATCATGAATAACTTCTAATCATCTTGTTGAAGCTAATCACCAACCTAATATCCTGTTAATGATCTGAAACTTAGAAACACAAGAATATTAGTAAACATAACTACATGAGTGTTGGTCATCATCAAAACTAGAGTGGAAGGCCATTGGGCCAACAACCCCTTGTTGTAGTCGACTAATCAGTGGAAATTTTGTTCTGCTAGTCGACTAATATCCTGTTCAAGTCGACTAATAACAGTTGGTAACTGCTGTGCAGTTGGTGAATTCTGGTGTGTTCATCAACGTTTAAAAATTCAAATCTGGCCTGATAACTACCCTAACTTCCTATGGATTTCACCTATAAATAGGGGTATTGTCCTAGGGCTATCACACCAATTCAAATCCAAAGTTTTCAGCCTTAAACTCTGTCCAAAAAATTCTGTTTTCTGAAAACTTGTTCTCTTTCAGTTTTCTTCACCAAATTTCAAAGTCCATTGTGAAGATTTCTGAAATCCTTCCTATAAGAAACCTTGTCCACAAATACATTCAATCTCAAGGCTTATAGGATCATTGTAATCATTCAAAGAAGATCATTGTACAAGGCGTCTTCTTGGGAGTAGAAGAAAGTTGTACAAGGCGTTTGTTCTCTTGGTGTAAAGAGGAGTTGTGCACATTTGGCAAAGGGCGTTTGTCAAGTGGTGTACAAGGCATTGGTTGTGGGTGTACACAAATCAGGAAAGGAAAATCTCAAGCGGTTGGCTTGGGGACTGGATGTAGGTCACAAGAACCGAACCAGGATAACTCTCTTGTCTTTGCGTTTGAATTTTCTGAGTTTATCTTGTGTTTATTTTATTTCCTGCAAGTAAATTGATTTACAGTTTTTAAACACTATTCACCCCCCTCTAGTGTTGTGTTGCTTTGATTATAGATCCTACAAATATTTTGCAGAATTCATTATAACCTTGAGACTATAGTGAATTCTCTCCCTCCTCCCTGTGGGCTTTTCCAATTTGGGTTTCTACGTAAAAAATCTTCTCCTCTGCCTGTTTATAGTGTTGAAATCTTCAATTATCATCGGATAATTGAGATACTGTTTCGCTTGTGGTGTGAGGTTGACTATCCAATCAATTGTGTCAGAAAATCTGCATCACAATTTGGTACTTTCATTGAGATTTGAGTCTAAACGCTCAGAATTCTCTCCTACCAAACCCATCTTCAAAAAGCCTCTCAAAAAAACATTGCCCAGAAGAAGCAGCCACCCACCAGCGAAGAGACCACCTCCAAGGGCAAATCTGTTGCCACCGTTGAGGGCATTCTTTCCCCGAATGGCCTCAACCTAATCCCCATCGTTGAAGAGACGATCTCCACACCTTCGTCGGGCGCAGCCGGAGACATCCACCTGTCATCAAATTACGAAGCTTAACTTCTCCAAATATTCGCTGACATGAAGGAGGAGATGGTGAAGCAACAAGCCCTGTTTGATCGCAAACGAGAGCAGTTGGAATAGGATCGAGAAAACATGGCCTGTGAGCAGAGCAGCCTCCCCCAATTGTAGCCTCCGCATCAGTGTGCCTCTTTGATGATGGAAACGGTCTTCAGGTGTTCTGGAAGGCCATGATCTAGGTAAAGAGTTGGTCGTTTAGTACTTCATCTTCTTCCGCTCCATTAGAGGCGTCGCAGAGCAGCCCCCCCACTCCATCAGAGCAATCTAATGACGGGTGAAGTTTGCCTCATCCTCACAGAAGAACAGACATGATCATTCTCGAAGGAAGACCGAGGAGTTCATTTGTATCCAAAATCTCGACAAGCTTGCACAAAAGCGAGTCGAAGAAGCGAGGATGTCACATCACGACAGACTCAAATCGATCGCCCCCGATGCATCCAACTCTCTTTCTCTAAGAGCATACTGGAATATGGATTTCCCGAGAATTTTATGGTTTCAACCTCTGATTGCTACTCTGATCAGAGCAACCCAATCTAGCATCTCCATTAGTATCAGGTCAAGATGGTGATTCATTCCAGAAATGACTCAATCTTATGCCGGATTTTTTCCTCCAGCTTGAAGGTAGTAGCTGCTGACTGGTTCTACTCCCTTCCGCCACACTCATTCCATAGCTTTGAGATCTCACCAAGTTATTTCTTTCTCAATACTCTTCGCACTAAGAGTTCAAGCAGAACTATCATCATCTCCTCTCCGTCAAGATGACGCCTACCGATGGTTTTAAGGTGTACATTGGCTACTTTCAAAATCAACTACCCAAAGTACACAACTACAGTGAAGATGCATTTGCTATCGCATTCATAAGCAAACTACAGGTCACCCACCCGCTATACAAGCATCTAGTGAACTATAATGTTATCTGTTGGAGCGAGATCCTATACCGAGCACAACCATACATCCAGTTGGAGGAGACAATGAAAAGCTCCACCAACCCATCTTTCAACCACGACAATGACGGGACATAACTGAAATCGTAGCATGGAGACCCCTCCTTCAACACCTAGGGACGCGGACAAGACATTTTCAAGAAGAAACCATTCCCGCATCCTCAGTAGATCCCACTTTGAGGTGGACGATAGCTTCACCTCGCTGAAGCTCCCGATCCAAGACGTCTTTGAAGCCATCAAAGGTCAACCCTAGGTAAAGCGTCTGGAAGCAAAACCACACGAAGCTGCTCATCCTTGTTGGACCAAAAGCCCTTCACCTTAGTTTTGATGATGACTAACTTATGAAATTAAGTTACTAATGATCTTGTGTTTATTAAGTTTCAGTTATTGATTAAGATCTTAGTATGTGCTTAACTTTAATAAAGGATTCAAAATCAAGTTTTGGAGCAACACATGTTGAAGTCAAGAGCTCGCGGGTTAACATCGCATCTAGTACTCGAGATGGAGTCAAGCTCATGGATCGTGTTTGGATTGAGTCGTCTTGGAGATGAAGATCGAAGAGAAGATTTGTCTCTAGATTTGTTTTAACTTTGTTTAGATCTTATGTAAGGATAGTTAGTTTTGATATGCTTAAGTATACACATACACACAAGTTTAAAAGTTTTGGTTTCGGTCTAACCGTTTAACCGTTTTTCAATTTTCAAGAATATATTTTTCAGTTTCATGAATAGATAGCATCAAAATAAGTTTACATGGTTTAAATATATAATAGATTCATCCTTATACATTTATGTTTCATATTGTCTAAAAACTTATTTTGATGTATATCTAGTTCATGGTTTTAAACTTTGTTTTTATTAAGACTTAGTTTGGGATTTAATGTTAAAAATATAGATATATCATTTATACATGTTTTAGATTCTATCCATACACACTATGCTTCAAATGTCTCTCAAATATCTTTTTTTTGTATCTATACAAGTTTTAGAGAAAAAAATTTTCAGTTTAAAATCTTAGTTTTGGAAAATGCCATTTTTGATTTAAAAGCTTAATTTTCATGCCTCAAAAATAGTTCAAATAATTTGTAATATGTGTTGATTTTTGATCACACATATTTGTACTCAAATATTACATGAACTTATTTTTGTAGATTTTATGTAATTTTATGGGATTTTATAGGTATTTAAAAGCCAAGATTTCCTAACCTATAACGCTGTTCTAGGCTGCCTGGCAGTCAACCGATGTGCGCAGGACGTGCACAAGCCATAGGTTATTGGGCGGGTCGACCGCACGGTTGACCGTTCCAGAGAGCTTGCTCTCTAGATCGGCCCCGGTCGATCGACTAAAGAGAGTGCTCCGTGGGTCTGGCCTCGATCGACCGGGCAGTCGACCGACAGTGAGAAAATTCTCACTGTGCCTTGGGGTGGTCAACCGGCCGGTCGACCGGGAATCCCAACAATCTGAAATCTGACCGTTGGCCGGTCGACTGGGCTATCGACCGATAGACCATTTTGGCCTGTTCTGGACCCCAACGCTATGTTTTTAGAGCCCTATAAATATGGGTCTTTGAGGCATGTTTTCAATAAGATTTTCAAGAGCAATTTTTTCCACCTTCTCAAGTGTTTTTAACAAAGTTTTCAAAAGAGTTTTTGTACCAAAATTCTCTATCTTTGTTTGTTTTCAAAGTTTTGAAAAAATCAAAGAAATACAAGTTTTGGGAATTCTATTTTGTTCTTCATTTCTTACATCTATCAAGAAGTTTTTTTCAAGTATTTTATTTGTTATTTATTTTTCAAACACTTTGATTTCTCACATACTTGAGCTATTCACTTCAAATCTATCCTCTAAGATGTTATATTGTGAGAGGTTATATTTGTAGTCTTTTGAGATCACCAAGAGATTGTTTGTGATCATTAATGATCACCAAGTTGTATTTTTCTTTGCTTTGGCTTAGTGCCCACCTCTTGTGTAGATGTTTGTGTTTGAGAGGAGTTGTATACTCCCAGTGTTGAGTTGTAATTTCTCAGTGGAGGTCCCATTATGGAAGGTCCTGTGTGGACATAGTGAAAATCCTTCTTTGTAAAGGCGGGGACGTATAGCAATGGCTCGAATCTCGAAACAATCCTTGTGTTTGCGTTTGGATATCTCTCTCTCTCTCTCTTATATTTTGTATTGCTTTACTTGATCATATTCATATGCTAGATATAGTTTGTGTGCCCATACTTGTGTTTAATTAAGATTGCTATTGAAGAACCTCAACTCTTAATTTAGAGGAATCTAGAGGAGTAGTTCAGAGACCTTCACCGGGAATTCAAACTCACTCTTGGTTACATATAGTGTGTTAGCCATTAAGTTTTTAATTTTACATTATTTGCATTAAATTGCACTACACCTATTCACCTCCCCTCTAGGTGTACTTTCAATTGGTATCAGAGTCTACGCTCCTGATATTCGATTTAACCATCTAGGAGTGTGATCCTTAATTTGCTAATCTAGGTTTGCTTGGCAAATATATTTATATACACTCATGGTTTGTGAAAGTTTAAGATGAGTGCATACTTAAAAGCTCTAGGTTTTCATGTTTATCTTGCCCCTACCAAGAAATCCTATCTTGATAATGACAAGTATATTGAGGCTAATGCACAAGCCATAGAGGTACTTAAGCACACAGTAAGTAAAAAATATTTTTCTTTATTTTCTTATTGTGATTCCGCTTTTGTAGTGTGGAACACATTGACTTCTCCCAAGGAACAAACGACAAACGTTTTGGAGAAGGAATCTAGTGGAGATGAGTCCGACCAAGCTTGCTTCATAGTTCAAGGGAATGACTCCCTTGAGATAAATTCAGACACTCAACTAGATGATTGTGCTAGTTCTTTATATTATGACAATGCTATGAATGCTCATGCTTTAAATGAAGAACTTTTCATGTTTTGTGAAATTTGCTTTCGAAATATAAAAGTTTGAAAAAGAAAAGTTTTGAATTAAAAAGGAAAATAAAAATTTATTTTCAAATTTTGATTTGGTTTTGCAAGAAAAGGTTGAGGTTTCAAATGAACGGGATTCATTAAAAACAACTTGACCTTATTTTAAATGAAAATAAAATTTTAAAGAATAAAAATGAGTTTGATCATGTTTTGAAGAAAAATGAGGTTTTGTCTTCAAAACTTGATTTTGTTTTAAAAGAGAATGATTCTTTGAAAAATAAAATTGTTTTAATTTCTAAAGAATTAGAATGCATTTCTTTAGAAAAAGTTTCTTTGAAAAATGCTTTTGATTCTCATGTTTGTTATGTTTCCATTGCTTCATCTTCTTGTGATAAACATGTTGCTTGTTCCACTTCTTCTTCAAATAATGATATGATATTTGCATGTTAAAGAAAAGTGTAGATTGTTTGGGCTCCACTTTGAGCCAATGTGTCATGAACCACACACGTTTGGAATCTATGTTTGAGAAGAAACATACTCCATATATTTATGCATACTCTCCACGGCATACACATGCTTCTCATGTTCACACACATAATTATTTGTATGCTAATGTGTACACTTATACACATTGTGGTCGTAAGGGCTGCCTTACAAAATTTTGTAATGATAGGTTAAATGTTTCAAAGTTTGTAAATAAATTTGGGTTAGGAAAGGTGCTAACCCTAATGGACCAAGAAAGTGTGGGTACCAAAATTCATCCCTATTTCATTTGTTGTGTAGGTGTGAGCTCTCACAAGACGTGAGAGTATTGGTGCCTTGATGGTGGATGCGTTTGGAGCTCAAAGATCATATTTATGGATGCGTTACTTTCAAGGAATGTTTAGTGGAAGGACCACCATCGTTTGGAGATCTAGAGATTGGTTTATTCAATTTGGTAACTATCTCTTGAAAGTCATCTAGAGAGGGGCTGAATAGCTGACAAGTTAATCTAATGCACAACAATGCGGAATTAAAAACTAATTTGCAAATACACAACGTGTAACCAAGATTGAGTCTGAATTCTTCGTGAAGGGCTCGAGATCTAGTCCTCAAGACTAAGAGTTGAGGTGTTTTAATAAGCTTTCTTGGTTGAACACAAGTGTGGGCACACACAAACTATATCTAGCATATGAATATGAACAATATAAAGCAATGTAAGATATAAAGAGAGATAGTATTGAGAAATAACGGATCAAACGCAAAAATGAAGATATGTTTCGAGGTTCGAGCCACTGCTCTACGTCCCCGCCTTCACACAGAAGGATTTCCATTATGTCCACACAGGACCTTCCACAAAGGGACCTCCACCGAGGAATTACAACACAACACTGGAAGTACACAACCCCTCTCTCAAACATAAACTTCTACAAAAGAGGTGGGTACAAAGCCAAAGCAAAAAAAAGGTTTACAACCTGGTCATCCAATGATCACAAACTCTCTCTTGATGGTCTCAAAGAATCACAAACAATTTTCTCACAAAAATAAGATTTTAAAGATAGGAATAGAATGATAACTCAAGTATGTGAGAAACCAAAGTGTTTGGAAATGAAACAACAAAGAAAATACTTGAGAAAACTTCTTGATGGATATATAAAATGAAGAATAAAATAGAATTTTCAAAGACTTGATTTTCTTTGAGTTTCCAATTGAAAAAAAATAAAGATAGAGAATTTTTGGCACAAAAACTCTTTTGAAAACTTTATTAAAAATACTTGAGAAGGTGAGAAAAATTGCTCTTAGAAATCTTAGGAGAAACAGCCCCTAAAGACCCATTTTTATAGGGTCTGAAAAACTAGCCGTTGGGATTCAGAACAGGTCAAAATTGACCTGTCTGCCCAACAATCAGATTCTGACCATTAGGGTTACCGATCGATCGCCCGGTTGATCGCCCCAGGTCGACCGACCGGTCGACCGAGGCCAGAACCAGAGAGCTGGTCTCTCTGGTCGGTCGACCGACCAGTTGACCGGGGCCGTATCCAGAGAGCAAGATCTCTGGATCGGTCGACCGTCCGGTCGACCGGCCCTAGGCAGTGTGCACATTATGTGCACATTGATTGACCACCCAGTCGACCAAGATCTGGTTCGGTCGACCGGTCGGTCGACCACCAATGGTCTTAGGCTGGTATTTTGGGTTTGAAAACTTCATCTTTTTAATACCTATAAAATCACATAAAATTCACAAAAATAAGTTCTTATAAATATTTGAAAAACAGATATGTGTGACTAAAATTCAACAAATATTTCAAACAATTTGAACTATTTTTGTGATATAGAAATTAAGCTTTAAACTAAAAATGGTATTTTTTCAAAAACAAAACTTCTAAAAGAAAATATGATTTTTCTATAAACTTATATAAATACAAAAAAAAGATATTTAAGCACTTTTGAAGTATAGTGTGTATGGATAGAAACCAATACACATATAAAAGATATATCCATATTTTTGACATTAAATCCAAACCTAAGTTTTGTTACAAACAAAACTTGAAACTATGAACTGGAAACATCAAAATAAGTTTTTAGACAATATAAACTAAATAATATATATGGATGAATCAACTATACATATAAACCATGTAAAACTTGTTTTGATTCTATCTATTCATAAAAGCTAAATATATGTTTTTGAAAATTCAAAACCAGTTAAACTGAGACAAAAAACTATTGAACTTGTGAGTGTGAACTTGAGCATATCAAGACTGAGCTATCCCTACACAAAATCTAAAAAAAAAACTAAACTAAACAAACCAAAGTCTTCTTGTAGAACTCTTTCTCCAAGCCAACTCGATCCAAACAGGATTCGTAGAGCTTGACTGTAACCAAGTGCTAGA
Source organism: Agave tequilana (assembly GCA_038442645.1). Classification (NCBI taxonomy): domain Eukaryota; kingdom Viridiplantae; phylum Streptophyta; class Magnoliopsida; order Asparagales; family Asparagaceae; genus Agave; species Agave tequilana. The sequence goes on along the minus strand of JAVJIF010030599.1, from coordinate 245,769 downwards.
TGCGATCTTGACGCGCGAGCACTTGAATCATCATTATTTGGTGGGGAAAATTGCGGGATCGAGGAGTAAATTCTTTATTTGATTGTAAAGAAAATTACAGCGGATCAATAATCCTTTCACAAGAGAGGGGAGATATTTAAGCTCAAACCTCCCCTTTATTTAATGCTGAGTTCTTGATATGGCGATGGAAAGTGAATCTTGTTTTCTGTTGACCGGGTGAACGTGAGGACTTCTTGGGAATCCTCTCTTTGGATAGTGGACGAAGTAACACAACTCCTGTCCGCCAAGAATCTCAAAGAGATTATAGGTAAAAATAAACTTATACACAGTAAATTGTTAGAAGAGTTGAACTCTTTCTTTTCAGCTAGAGGTCTTGGTGCTTTTACGGCTTACAACCGAAGTTCTTTTTACTAAGAATTTTTTGACCCTTCTTCTATAGTAAACTGGACTATTTATGGAGGCTTCAGGGGGTAAAAGTGTCCCCTAAAAATACTCCATAATGGGGGTTAACTCTCTCATTACGTGGGCAGTAATTGACCCAGTAATGAGGGTAATTATAACCGAGACGCGGGCTTTGGGCCTCGCGTTTTGCCATTGAGGTGATGCTTGAGAAACGGGAGCTTCCAATTCTGCGTCAAGCTTCACGTGAGACGCGGGATTTGAACTCTGCATCTTGGTACTGCAATAATGCTGAGACGCGGCTTTCACGCTCCGCGTCTTGGTCTTTGCAGTGATGTTGAGACGCGGTTTTCAACTCTCGCGTCTTGGTGCTGTACTAGTGGCGCTGATTAGCCTTGCGTCTGGAGTTTTAAATTCTGCTTTCTGATGACTTGTCTTCAGTGATTTTTAGACAGCCTACAATCATATGTTGCTCCAAAACTAACTTTGAATTCTTTATTGAAGCTAAACGCCTACTAAGATCTTGACCAATATCTGAAACTTATTAAATACAAGATCATTAGCAAACTAACATTCATCAGTTAGTCATCATCAAAACTAAGGTGAAAGGCCTCTGGGCCAACAATCTGCCCCTTTTTGATGATGATAAAACTTATAAGGTTATATATGTATTGATTAAGGATAAGCTTCATAGAAGCTCCCCTTAACTTATGCATATGAATAAAACAATAAACATATGCAATGTAGGTCATAAATACCAAATAAAAACAAGATATGTATGTGTGCGCGCGCGCATAAATACTTAATAAAACATGCATATATAATCCTAAATTCTTCTCCCCCTTTTTGTCACTCATCAACAAAGAGGTGAGGACAAAAAAATAATACCAATAAATATTTTAAAGCAAAAATTTTGATACCAATAAACACAATCAATTTAAGGAACCAATTGAAAGAAACAATCATTTTATCAATTGAAAATTAAACATCCTTTTTACCAAAAATAATCTTTTTATGAATGAATACCACTAGAAGGACATAATATCAATTGAAAGTAAAAAAATTAAAAATTTTAAAATTTTTTTAGGTAAACACTAAAACCATTTTGCAATATAGATACAAAAATGAGAATAATATCAATTTAAGCTCATTGATACCTATATTGAAAATGTTAGCATGTACCAAACAATGTATTTTTCATCATAAAGAGGAGTAAGATACCAATTGAAAATAAAACCATTTGAAAGATAAAACAAGAATTTTTTCCCCTTTATGAAATACCAATAAAAATAATGCATAAGCTTGTAGAGAATATCAATTGAAAAACAATTGACATTAAGGACTAAATCAAGCTTAGTAAGAAATAATTTGTGCTAAAAATGTATGGACATGTAAAATAAGCACAATCAAAATCATTTATATGTATCAGAGCAATATAATGTCAATTAGATATGATCCATACATATATAGAAAATATGAGTATACAAAATGAATTTTCATTAAAAATTATGTATATCTCATAATTACCTCCCTTTCATGCATATGTTTGAAAGGTATTCAATTAAGGGTATACAAGGCATGGTCACCCATCTAACCTCCCTTTCATGGTAGGGTTTTCAAAAAAAGATTTAAAATTATTTTAGCATATTTTAAAACTCTACCAATTGAAGAATAACGATACTAGTTTTATAATAATTTTGAAAACTAGTATGAAATACTTCAAGTAAAGAATAAAATAATCCATAATATATGAAAACTATACGATAATCGACACTCAAAAATTGATAAAGCTCATATAGGCTCATGAATCAAAACCATGAGTAAACAAAATGATGTAAAGTGCAAGAATCATGTAAGAAACATATACATAGAAATAAGACATTGAAGCTCATATGAAAACTAATAAATTCTTTAAACAAAATGAAATCATCAAAACTCAAAAAATTCTATTTTTATCAAAAACTAAATAAGATTTAAGGTATATGTACATTTTATTGAAACTAAAAGTATACATACATATCCCAAACATAAACGAGTCTATAATAAAATTTTGCAATGAAGGCAAATGACTCTAGAATATACATGTATATCTTTTAGTTTTAGACAAAATTAACATATACGGGAAGCTAAACACATTTTTATGAAAACATGTAAAAAAATAGGGAATACAAGTTAAGATGCATGAATTATCAAAATAAGGTTATATAAGTACATCTAAGGGTACAAATAAGCAATAAAGTACAAACATATAATAATCAAATGTGGCTCACTAGTTGTACCAGTATAAATATAAGTTTTAATGGAATTTACATCTAAACAAGTAATCAAAACATGAAGTGTTAAAACATAAACAAATATAATCATTAGGGTAAATGCACGTGCTATTAAAACTAAGATATACACAATAGTTAAACTCTAGTGAGAACACAAAAATATAAATTCATATAAACATTTGTGTATCTCAAAGACTATCTATGTATATCACATGTCTAATCAATAATGCATTTAACAAAATGAACATTAAAACATGACATGCTAAAAATCACTAATATAAAAGCATGTAAATAAAAATGAGAGTTTAGAGATAGTTACTAAACCATATGAACTAGTCTCTAGGTCTCTAAAACTATGGTAGTTCTTCCTACCTATTGTAACGCCCCGATCCCGGCGATACGGGGACGTCACTGCAACGTATATACGTAAGTCCGAATTACCTTCCCGTATATACGCTAAGCATCAGTACAGACAAGAATCAGAGTACGGAAGCAGTGGTGCATTATACATTCCAACACATATATATATATACAATCACAGAGTTATCACCAGATGTGATCCAATATTACAATAATATTATATCACAGATGCGCAAATGCGAGAATACAAAAGATATACATATATGAACAGTATAAAAGGGTGTCCACATACATGTATACAAGGAATGTACAAGTATGAATAGAAAAAGGGCACTCACGAGTTTGCTAAGAGGAAACTCGAGAGGCATACAGGGGGCCTGGAAGGATGTGGCCCTGGACGGTCGGCTGGAGATCCACGCTACCGCTGCGCTACTCTGAGCAGTAACGGTGAGAATCCACACGCTCCGGGCTCCATAACCTGGACATGAGAATCCAGGGGAGTCAGTGAAACTCCCCAGGCGAGTAGGATGCAAAAGCCAGGTGGCGAGCCAAGGGTGAGTACAAGAGTCAAGTACAGAAGACAGGAGGGTTAGAACACAAATGAAGTATATATATAAGAACGGGTATAACGTAACAATCGTAAAACAGGAAATCCGAAGTAAAACTGATCACAAGCAAAATTGATTGTATACGCTTAGGTTACGGTCCCATGAGACTAGTACATCGAAGGAATAATCCAAACAAGGAAACCCTCATCTATATACCGTTATCTCATGCCACCGAATATCTAAGCGTATAGAATCAGAGTTGCAAAGTAGTCATAACAAGAATACATAACAGATGTGACAAGAGTGCATAACAGGTATCAAAACAGGAATCATAACAGTAATCATAACTGGGGTCACAGGAAACACCTATTATTATTATTACTCGTCTGACCCATATATCTCGGTATGTGACCTGGTGTACGGCCAACCCACATACATCCATATATAAGCAAGTCGAGGGTTGTTAACGGAAGTAGATGGAGAACTGACAGAGCTTCTTATAGTAGTTCCCATACACCTGGGACCAGTATTGGAGGCCCAAAGTCCCCCTAACAGTAATCTGTGGGCCCAAAGTCCCACTAACAGTACCGCCAATATGTCATATTCCCATACTATAAGCAAGATATCATTCCGGCATCCATCACTTCCTCCCATACCCATACAAGTTGTCCTTTTTATAGCTTATGAACATAATTATCAGATTTCGGGAATGAGCAATATCATAACAAGAATACATAACAGTGATCAGTACATAACAGTAATCAGGTACTACATTCCCTTTATCGTGATAATTATAAGAATCGGTGTATCATGCTTGGTGTCAAGAGATAGCATGATAAATGGTGATGTATATCAAGTAACATGCATAACAATGGATTGATAATAAGTCTGGGTAAGTCATGACATAACAAGATGGTCTTGCCAGATAGTGGCATGTCAGGTGGTCAGGTGATAACATACTGGAAGTTAGGTGATATACATGTGTTAAAAGGAAGCATGCAACTGACAGGTCTGAAATAATAGCAAGTAGTAACATGGAAGTGACTCCAAGTCCAACGACCACGAAGGGTCGGCCACGCATGGTATATGATGAAGAAACAAGCATATCATAAGCAAGGCACAAGTACAAGATGAAGCTACCATAATATAAGCAATGTAGTGCAATACATGAATATGGAAATAAGAAGCGAAATACTTATCGACCGATGAAACGGGAAACTCAAATAGAGGCGAGACTACTCGCATACAAGAAAGTAGCGAGTGAGAATACTCGCCTAAACTCCAAAATACCGAAAGAGCCGTAATCCACGGAAGCTTGGGATGCGCCACAAAACCTGATATAAATATGTAGAGAGAAGAGGAGAGAGAAAAAGAGAAGGTAAGATGATGTTTGTCAAATGACAAGTCAAGTAGTACCTATACATGATATAAGTCTAGAGGGTAAGGTTCATATTCAAGGAAGGAATCAACTATGACAGACAGGCAAAGTTAGTCGACTAGGATGGAAGAGTAGTCGACTAATAGTGATGGCAAGTCGACTAACAGTAAGGTATAGTCGACTAAAACTGGGTTCCAGAGAGTTGGGTTTGGTTTCAGAGAAAAGTTAGTCGACTAGGGTCATATGGGTAGTCGACTAACAGACATGACAAGTCGACTAACAGTTATGTTAAGTCGACTAAATCTGAGATACAGAGAGTTAAGGTTTCTGGTCCAGGAAGGGTTAGTCGACTAGGGTCAAGGGTGTAGTCGACTAAGGGCCTCTAGTCGACTAGGAACTAAGGTAAGTCGACTAATACTGTGTTTCCAGAAAAGGTTAAGTTTCAGCTAGGGTTTTCTAGTCGACTAATCTATAGGTCTAGTCGACTAATCGACTGGAAACAGTAAACAGAACAGATTTTCTAGGGTTTGTGTTTGATGGCTAAATAACAAGAATTGAAGACACAAATCAACAAGAATAAGCAAACATAAGTAGACTAAGAGTTGTACAAGTCTTGGTGAGGGAAATTACTTACCAAAAGGAGTGGTGGTGGTTGATGATGAAAAGAGAGTGGAGATGTTGGTGGAGTTGATGAAGTTGTTGGAGTTGATGACCTTGTGGTGGCTTTCCATGGAGATGAAGGAGGAAGAAGATGAAGGAGAGAAGTTGGAGTAGGTGTGGTGGTGGAGATGAAGGGGGAGATGGAGGTTAGGGTTTTGGTGAAGGTGAAGGCTTCTCTTTTGAGAAGTGAAGAAGAGAAAAAGAGAAGTGAAGAAAAAATGAAATAGAATGTAAAGGGAAAGCATTTATATGTTTTGGATTTTTTGAAGGGGATGCAAATCAAATGGAAGTGAGGGGGTTTTGTGTAAAAAGAAGGGGAGGTGAGGTGTCTCTCAAGTGGACACTTGGCCGGCCATGAGAGAGAGAGAGAATGAGTGGGATTTAAAAAGGATTAGGTGAAAGTGAGTGGGATTATGTGGAAAATTGGAATTATTGGAAAATTGGAAAAGGCTTTGGTTAGTGGAGGAAGGAAAGAAATAAAGGAAAAGGAAAAAGGAAAATAAATTGGAATAAGGAAAGATATTCCCTTGGAAGTAAAAGTGGAAATAATGGAAGTGGCGGATTCCCGGAACTGAGTCGTGGATGCTGAAATCTTTCGGGAAAATACCGGAATCGTCCGAAATTCAAGTATCTCAGAACGACCCGAAATAATTATCAAAAATCAAGAATATTATATTAAGTATCATAGTGAAATCCGTTTTAAGAAATACTTTATAGTTTTGAAACTAAAAATCCCGGAACCAGTTATCTACCGACTCCGATGGAATTTTCATAAATTCATAAAATTCTCAGAAAAAGAATGTAGGTAGAAAATATGATTCTAAGGAATAATGCCTAAAGGACCTTCTAGAAATTCCTAGCTGATTGTGAAATAAAAATCCGGGAATCGGTCAACGGAACTGGCCGACACCGGTTTTGAAGACTTTCGTTTTAATTCCAGAAAAATCTAGAAAATCATAGAAAATATATAATATTGGAAAATGATATTTAAAACTAAAATCGGTCAATTCTAATTATCAGAATGTCTAAATCGAGTAATACTCTAGGATCGGGCCTTCGGTTCAGACTAGGGTTGACTCCGAATCCACGAATCCAAATCCAAGACAAAACAATCATATAAGGAATTCATAATACAGAATAAATACAGGAAACAAATCGAAAAAATACGACCGAAAATCTGAATACGCAACTAAGTACGTATTCCGGGAACGGGGTATTACAATCCACCCACCTTACAAAAAATTGCGTCCTCGCAATTTCGTTAAGGGGTAAATTGAATACAAAGGGGACAGCGGTGGAATTTTATACCGGTTAAGATATGAAGCACTAGAGGTAGGGCTCTCAAGTCGACTGTACAATAATCATCCTCCGCACTTCCGACTGTATAAATCTTCGAATAATGCTGAATAATACTGCTGATGTCGTGGCTGTGCAATAAATGAGCCAGAATACCGAAGATAAAGAAAACCCTGATAGTCCTGAGCATAATAAAGAAGGCCGATAATTAAGAATCCCGAATACCAAGCATCAATCACTCTGAAGAGAATTCCGACTGCTGTCTTCTGAAAGATAGCCAGATTAGAATAAATCTGGAGAATACCAAGCTTCATAGAATTCACCGAAGGGATCACATAATAGCTTCATGCAGAACCAGCCACTACCTCTCTAGTCTAGTCATATCTTAAGATAGTATAAGGTTTCATAAAACCAAAACAGGGAAGGGATATGGAAAGGATTTAGGAATCAAAGGAAGGATAGTCAAGAAATAGATAACTCTGCACTTGTAGTTGGAATGCATAACCAAGACTCATGTATTCCAGTTGCAAATCTCTATACCATTGATTTGCCTTCTGGACGTACTGAGGAAGTTAGAGCCTAGGCTCTGATACCAACCTGTAACGCCCCGATCCCGGCGATACGGGGACGTCACTGCAACGTATATACGTAAGTCCGAATTACCTTCCCGTATATACGCTAAGCATCAGTACAGACAAGAATCAGAGTACGGAAGCAGTGGTGCATTATACATTCCAACACATATATATATATATACAATCACAGAGTTATCACCAGATGTGATCCAATATTACAATAATATTATATCACAGATGCGCAAATGCGAGAATACAAAAGATATACATATATGAACAGTATAAAAGAGTGTCCACATACATGTATACAAGGAATGTACAAGTATGAATAGAAAAAGGGCACTCACGAGTTTGCTAAGAGGAAACTCGAGAGGCATACAGGGGGCCTGGAAGGATGTGGCCCTGGACGGTCGGCTGGAGATCCACGCTACCGCTGCGCTACTCTGAGCAGTAACGGTGAGAATCCACACGCTCCGGGCTCCATAACCTGGACATGAGAATCCAGGGGAGTCAGTGAAACTCCCCAGGCGAGTAGGATGCAAAAGCCAGGTGGCGAGCCAAGGGTGAGTACAAGAGTCAAGTACAGAAGACAGGAGGGTTAGAACACAAATGAAGTATATATAAGAACGGGTATAACGTAACAATCATAAAACAGGAAATCCGAAGTAAAACTGATCACAAGCAAAATTGATTGTATACGCTTAGGTTACGGTCCCATGAGACTAGTACATCGAAGGAATAATCCAAACAAGGAAACCCTCATCTATATACCGTTATCTCATGCCACCGAATATCTAAGCGTATAGAATCAGAGTTGCAAAGTAGTCATAACAAGAATACATAACAGATGTGACAAGAGTGCATAACAGGTATCAAAACAGGAATCATAACAGTAATCATAACTGGGGTCACAGGAAACACCTATTATTATTATTACTCGTCTGACCCATATATCTCGGTATGTGACCTGGTGTACGGCCAACCCACATACATCCATATATAAGCAAGTCGAGGGTTGTTAACGGAAGTAGATGGAGAACTGACAGAGCTTCTTATAGTAGTTCCCATACACCTGGGACCAGTTTTGGAGGCCCAAAGTCCCCCTAACAGTAATCTGTGGGCCCAAAGTCCCACTAACAGTACCGCCAATATGTCATATTCCCATACTATAAGCAAGATATCATTCCGGCATCCATCACTTCCTCCCATACCCATACAAGTTGTCCTTTTTATAGCTTATGAACATAATTATCAGATTTCGGGAATGAGCAATATCATAACAAGAATACATAACAGTGATCAGTACATAACAGTAATCAGGTACTACATTCCCTTTATCGTGATAATTATAAGAATCGGTGTATCATGCTTGGTGTCAAGAGATAGCATGATAAATGGTGATGTATATCAAGTAACATGCATAACAATGGATTGATAATAAGTCTGGGTAAGTCATGACATAACAAGATGGTCTTGCCAGATAGTGGCATGTCAGGTGGTCAGGTGATAACATACTGGAAGTTAGGTGATATACATGTGTTAAAAGGAAGCATGCAACTGACAGGTCTGAAATAATAGCAAGTAGTAACATGGAAGTGACTCCAAGTCCAACGACCACGAAGGGTCGGCCACGCATGGTATATGATGAAGAAACAAGCATATCATAAGCAAGGCACAAGTACAAGATGAAGCTACCATAATATAAGCAATGTAGTGCAATACATGAATATGGAAATAAGAAGCGAAATACTTATCGACCGATGAAACGGGAAACTCAAATAGAGGCGAGACTACTCGCATACAAGAAAGTAGCGAGTGAGAATACTCGCCTAAACTCCAAAATACCGAAAGAGCCGTAATCCACGGAAGCTTGGGATGCGCCACAAAACCTGATATAAATATGTAGAGAGAAGAGGAGAGAGAAAAAGAGAAGGTAAGATGATGTTTGTCAAATGACAAGTCAAGTAGTACCTATACATGATATAAGTCTAGAGGGTAAGGTTCATATTCAAGGAAGGAATCAACTATGACAGACAGGCAAAGTTAGTCGACTAGGATGGAAGAGTAGTCGACTAATAGTGATGGCAAGTCGACTAACAGTAAGGTATAGTCGACTAAAACTGGGTTCCAGAGAGTTGGGTTTGGTTTCAGAGAAAAGTTAGTCGACTAGGGTCATATGGGTAGTCGACTAACAGACATGACAAGTCGACTAACAGTTATGTTAAGTCGACTAAATCTGAGATACAGAGAGTTAAGGTTTCTGGTCCAGGAAGGGTTAGTCGACTAGGGTCAAGGGTGTAGTCGACTAAGGGCCTCTAGTCGACTAGGAACTAAGGTAAGTCGACTAATACTGTGTTTCCAGAAAAGGTTAAGTTTCAGCTAGGGTTTTCTAGTCGACTAATCTATAGGTCTAGTCGACTAATCGACTGGAAACAGTAAACAGAACAGATTTTCTAGGGTTTGTGTTTGATGGCTAAATAACAAGAATTGAAGACACAAATCAACAAGAATAAGCAAACATAAGTAGACTAAGAGTTGTACAAGTCTTGGTGAGGGAAATTACTTACCAAAAGGAGTGGTGGTGGTTGATGATGAAAAGAGAGTGGAGATGTTGGTGGAGTTGATGAAGTTGTTGGAGTTGATGACCTTGTGGTGGCTTTCCATGGAGATGAAGGAGGAAGAAGATGAAGGAGAGAAGTTGGAGTAGGTGTGGTGGTGGAGATGAAGGGGGAGATGGAGGTTAGGGTTTTGGTGAAGGTGAAGGCTTCTCTTTTGAGAAGTGAAGAAGAGAAAAAGAGAAGTGAAGAAAAAATGAAATAGAATGTAAAGGGAAAGCATTTATATGTTTTGGATTTTTTGAAGGGGATGCAAATCAAATGGAAGTGAGGGGGTTTTGTGTAAAAAGAAGGGGAGGTGAGGTGTCTCTCAAGTGGACACTTGGCCGGCCATGAGAGAGAGAGAGAATGAGTGGGATTTAAAAAGGATTAGGTGAAAGTGAGTGGGATTATGTGGAAAATTGGAATTATTGGAAAATTGGAAAAGGCTTTGGTTAGTGGAGGAAGGAAAGAAATAAAGGAAAAGGAAAAAGGAAAATAAATTGGAATAAGGAAAGATATTCCCTTGGAAGTAAAAGTGGAAATAATGGAAGTGGCGGATTCCCGGAACTGAGTCGTGGATGCTGAAATCTTTCGGGAAAATACCGGAATCGTCCGAAATTCAAGTATCTCGGAACGACTCGAAATAATTATCAAAAATCAAGAATATTATATTAAGTATCATAGTGAAATCCGTTTTAAGAAATACTTTATAGTTTTGAAACTAAAAATCCCGGAACCAGTTATCTACCGACTCCGATGGAATTTTCATAAATTCATAAAATTCTCAGAAAAAGAATGTAGGTAGAAAATATGATTCTAAGGAATAATGCCTAAAGGACCTTCTACAAATTCCTAGCTGATTGTGAAATAAAAATCCGGGAATCGGTCAACGGAACTGGCCGACACCGGTTTTGAAGACTTTCGTTTTAATTCCAGAAAAATCTAGAAAATCATAGAAAATATATAATATTGGAAAATGATATTTAAAACTAAAATCGGTCAATTCTAATTATCAGAATGTCTAAATCGAGTAATACTCTAGGATCGGGCCTTCGGTTCAGACTAGGGCTGACTCCGAATCCACGAATCCAAATCCAAGACAAAACAATCATATAAGGAATTCATAATACAGAATAAATACAGGAAACAAATCGAAAAAATACGACCGAAAATCTGAATACGCAACTAAGTACGTATTCCGGGAACGGGGTATTACACCTATACATCCCTTGAAAGTGATGCATATAAAAATGTCACCATTTGAGCTTGGAACACATCCACTATCAAGGCCGAACACTTTCACATCTTGTAAGAGCCCACACCTACAACAAATGAAATAGGGGTGAATTTTGGCACCCGCACTTTCTTGGGTTCATGGGGGTTAGCACATTTCCTAATCCAAATAAATTTATTTGCAAAATTTGAATTATATATTCTATCATAACAAAACTTTGTAAGGTGTCCCGTACATTCACAATTTGTACAAGTGTGCATATTAGCATACAAATCATGTATGTGATCATGATAAGTATGTGTATGTCGTGTTTTGTGTGCATGTATGTGAGGAGCATGTTTCTTATGAAACATAAATTGCAATCTCTTGTGGTTCATGACACAATGGCTCAAAGTGGAGCATGCAACATGTTTATCCATAGAAAATGAATCTGTAGTAGCATGACAAATATGAGAATCAAAATTATTTTTCGAAGAAACTTTTTTTTTGAACCAAATCTAATTCTTTGGAAATCAAAATAATTTTGTTTTTTAAAGAATCATTTTCTTTTAAAATAAATTCAAATTTTGAAGAGAAAATCTCATTTTTCTTCAAAACAACATCAAAATTATCTTTATTTTTCAAAAATTTATTTTTTTAAGGCGATGTCAAGTTGGGATTTCAATGAGTCACTTTCATTTGAAACCTCAACCTTCTCTTGCAAAACCATATCAAGTTTAGAATTTTTTTATTTTCTTCTTTTAATTCAAAACTTTTCTTTTCTAAAAGTTTATATTTATTTAACAAGTTTTCATAAAATAGAAAAAGCTCTTCAGTTAAGGCATGGGCATCCATACTATCATAATCATCATTAGAAGAACGAGCACTATCATTTAGATGAGTATCTGAATGTACCTCAAGGGAGTCATTGTCTTGGACCATATAGCTAGTTCATCAGACTCATCCACCATTGGTTCCTTCTCCACATTGTTTTTCATTTGTAGTTCATGAGAGGTCAATGTGTTTCACACTGCAAAAGGAGAATTACAATGAGAAATCATAGAAAATTATTCTTTGCTAAGTGTATGCCTAAGTGCCTCTAAGGCTTGTGCATTAGCTTCTATATGCTTATCATTATCAAGATAAGATTTATTGGTAATGGTAAGATAAACATGCAATCTTAGAGCTTTAAGATATGCACTCATTAAACTTTCACATATTGATGTTGGAAACATTGTACATGAGAAGGGCAAAGAAATCCATGAGTGTATAAACTATATGTGTGCAAATGCAAATCTAGATTAGCAATCCAAGATCATACTCCTAGGTGGTTAAATTGAATATCAGGAGTGGAGGCTCTGATACTAATTGAGTCACCTAGAGGGAGGTGAATAGGTGACAAGCTAATCTAATGCATAATAATTTGCAAACACACAGCGTGTAAGCAAGAGTGAGTCCGAATTTCCCGTGTAGGGCTTTGGAGCTACTCCTCTAGATTCCTTTAGACTAAGAGTTGAGGTGCTTTAATAAGCTCTATTGATTGCTATATCTAGCATATGAGTATGAACAATGTAAAACAATGCAAGATATATATAGAGAGAGTTGAGAGATAGTGGATTAAACACAAACATGAAGATATGTTTCGAGGTTCGAGCCACTACTCTACATCCTCGCCTTCGCACAGAAGGATTTCACTATGTCCACACAGGACCTTCCACAAAGGGACCACTACCGAGGAATTATAACTCAACACCAGGAGTATATAACTTCTCTCTCAAACACAAACCTCTACATAAGAGGTGGGCACAAAGCCAAAGCAAAGAAAAAGTTTTCAACTTGGTGATTCAATGATTGCAAACTCTCTCTTGGTGATCTTAAAGGATCACGAATAATTTTCTCAACAAAATAAGATCCTAAAGATAGGAATAGAATGATAGCTCAAGTATGTGAGATATCAAAGTGTTTGAAAATGAAACAACAAAAAAAATACTTGGGAAAAACTTCTTGATGAATATATAAAATGAAGAACAAAATAGAATTCCTAAAGACTTGATTTTCTTTGATTTTCTAAAACTTTAAAAACAAATAAAGATAGAGATATTTTGGCACAAAAACTCTTTTGAAAACTTTGTTAAAAATACTTGAGAAGGTGGGAAAAATTGGTCTAGAAATCTTAGGAGAAACAACCCCCAAAGACTCATTTTTATAGGGGTCTGAAAAACTAGACGTTGGGGTTCAGAACAGGTCAAAATTGACCTATCGGTCAACTATCCAACGATTAGATTTTTGACTGTTAGAGTTAATCAGTTGACCGCCCCAGGCAATTTGCCTAACTGTCGACCGCCTGATCGACCATGCTAGAACCAGAGAGCGGGTCTTTCTGGTCGGTCAACCGACCGGTCGACCGAGGTCAGATCCAGAGAGCAAGCTCTCTAGATCGGTAGACCGTCCGGTCGATCGGCCATAGGCTAAGGCAGCGTACACATTTTGTGCATATCGGTCGACTGCCCAATCAACCGAGATCTGATTCGGTCGACCGCCAGTGGTCTCAGGCTGGGATTTTGGGTTTGAAAACTTGGTCATTTTAATACCTATAAAATCTCCTAAAATCACATAAAATTCACAAAAATAAGTTTTTATAAATATTTAAAGAACAAATATGTGTGACTAAAATTCAACACATATTTCAAACAATTTGAACTATTTTTGTGATATAGAAATTAAGCGTTAAACTGAAAACGGTATTTTTCAAAAACCAATCTAAAGGAAAATATAATTTTTCTATAAATTTGTGTAAATACAAAAATAAGATATTTAAATACTTTTGAAGCATAGCGTGTATGGATTGAATCTAATAAACATGTAAAAGATATATTCATGTTTTTGACATTAAATCCAAAACTAAGTTTTGTTAAAAACAAAGCTTGAAACCATGAATTAGAATCATCAAAATAAGTTTTTAGATAATATGAACTAAACATTGTATATGGATGAATCCACTATACATATAAACCATATAAAACTAGTTTTGATTCTATCTATTCATGAAAACTAAAGATGTGTTCTTGAAAATACAAAACTGGTTAAACCGAAATAAAAAACTATTGAACTTTTGTGTGTGTGTGAACTTGAGCATATCAAGACTAAGCTATCCTTACACAAGATCTAAAATAAAACTAAACTAAAAAACTGAAATCTTCTTATAGAACTTATTCTAAGCAGACTCGATCCAAACACGATCCGTAGAGCATGACTCCAACCGAGTGCTAGATGCGATCTTGACACGCGAGCTCTTGAATTATTATGTGTTAGCTCCAAAACTGGCTTTGAATCCTTTGTTGAAGCTAAACACCTACTAAGATCATAATTAATATCTAAAACTTATTAAACACAAGATCATTAACAAACTAACCTTCATAAGCTAGTCATCATTAAAATTTAGGTGAAAGGCCTTTGGGCTAACATCTCTAACTCCTTATTTTAGTTTACATACTTTATATTGATGATTTTAACATGTCATATTTTCTATGTTCATTATGTTAAATGCAATGTTTATTAGACTTGTGATATACATGTATAGTATTTGAGACACACCCATGTTTATATGGATTCATATTTTTATGTTCTCACTTTAGTTTAGCTATTATGTAGATCCTAATGTTAATAATACTTGCATTTACTCTGATGATTATAATTGCTTTTGTTTTGTGCTTCATATTTTGATTACTTGTTTAGATATACTTTTCGTTAAAACTTGTGTTTATACTTATACAAGTAGTGAGTTACACTTGATTATTGTGTTTGAGTGTTTTATTGCTCATGTGTACGCATTACATGTATTAGTATAACTTGTATTCCCCGTTTCGTATATGTTTTTGTGTTTAGCTTCATGTATATATTAATTTTGTCAAAAACTGTTAGATATACATGTCGATCCTTGTGTCATTTACCTTCATGCAATATTCTATTATGGACTCGTTTATATTTGGGATAAATATGTTTGCTTTTAGTTTTGATAAAATATACATATATCTTGAAGTTTGTTTAGTTTTGACAAAAATAATATTTCTCATGGTTGATGTTTTTAAGTAAGGAATTTCACGTGCGTTTCATTGATTTATTTTCATGTATATGGTTCTTACATGAATCTTGTACACTCTATATATCTTTTGCTTACTCATGTTTTGAGCTTCATAGATTTTTGAGTGTCGATTCTCATGTAATTTTCATATATCATGAAATATATATTTGTTTTATTCCTTACTTGAAGGATTTCGTACTAGTTTTCAAACTTTTCTTAAAACTAGTTTCATATTCTTCAATTGGTAAGATTTTCAAACTATGCTAAAAATATTTTCAAATCATATTTTTGAAAACCCTACCTCAAGGGCGGTTGGTTGGGTGACCATGCCTTGTATGTTCTTAATTGAATATCTATATTAGAAAGGGTGAATAGTTATGAGTTATAATTGATTTTAATGATAATTCATTTTTGTATACTTATACTTGTTTTCTATATATATGTATATATCATATTTCAATTGATATTATATTGCTCTGATCATACATACATATAGATATTTTTCTTGCGCTTATTTTACAATGTCCATATATTTTTACCACAAATTGATTTCATGCTAAGCCTGATTTAGTTCTTAATGAAAATTGATATCTTTATAAGCTTATGCATCATTTTTATTTGTATTTCATAATGGGAGAGAAAGATTCTTATTTTATCTTTCAATTGGTATTTATTTTCAATTGGCATCTTACTCTCACTCTCTATGAAGAAAAATATTTTGTTTTAAAAAATACTAACATTTTCAATATTGGTATAAAAACCTTCAATTGGTATTATTGTTAATTTGGTATCTATATTACAAAATATTTTTAGTGTTTACCTAAATTTTTTTTAATTTTTACTTTAAATTGGTATCATTTCTTTCTATTAGTAAAAAGATTGTTTCATTTCAATTGGTAGAAAGATTATTTTTCTTTCAATTGGTTTCCTTCAATTAATAGTTTTATTGTTATCAAAATTTTGTTTTAAAATATATTTATTGGCATTGTTCATTTTTTCTCACCCTTTGTTGATGATTGACAAAAAGGGGAAGAGAAATGTAGTGTTTATATATACATGTTTGCTTAATTATTTATGCATATATATACATATGTTTTAATGATTCTTATTGCATTTTTTTATTATTGTTTATTGGTACCTTGAGCCTACATTGTATATCTTTGTGTTTTATGATTATGCATGAGTTAAGGAGGAGCTTCTCTGAAGCTTATCCTTAATTAATGCATATATAACCTCATAAGTTTTGTCATCATCAAAAAGGGGGAGATTGTTGGTCCAAAGGACCTTCACCTTAGTTTTGATGATGACTAATTTATGAAGTTAAGTTATTAATGAGCTTGTGTTTATTAAGTTTCAGTTATTGATCAAGATCTTAGTAGGTGTTTAGCTTTAACAAAGCATTCAAAATCATGTTTTGGAGCTAACAAGCGTTGATTAAAGAGCTCACCCGTTAAGATCGCACCCAGTATTTGAGATGGAGTCAAGCACATGTATCATATTTGGATCGAGTCATTTTGGAAATGAAGATCGAAGAGAAGACTTGTATATATGTTTGTTTTGGTTTACTTAGATCTTGTGTAAGGATAGTTAGTTTTGATATGCTCAAGTATACACACACAAAAGTTCAAACGTTTCGGTTTCGGCTTAACCCTTAAACCGTTTTCAGATTTTCAAGAATATATCTTTTGGTTTCATGAATAGATAGAATTAAAACAAGTTTGCATGGTTTAATATATATTGGATTCATTCATATACATCTATGTTTTCTACTGTCTAAAAACTTATTTTGATGTATATCTAGTTTATGGTTTTAAATTTTGTTTTCATCAAGATTTAGTTTGGAATTCAATGTCAAAAACATAGATATATCATTTATATGTTCATTGGATTCTATCCATACATACTATGCTTCAAATGTCTCTCAAATATCTTATTTTTGTATCTATACAAGTTTTAGAGAAAACGGATTTTCATTTCAAAATTTTAGTTTTGAAAAATACCATTTTTGATTTAAAGCTTAATTTCCATGCCTCAAAAATAGTTCAAATAGTTTACAATATGTGTTGATTTTTTATTACAAATATTTGTACTTCAAATATTTACATGAACTTATAACCCTGTTCTGGGCTGCCTAGCGGTGGACTGGCCGGTCAACCGATCTAGAGGCTCGGTCGACCGAGTGGTCAACCGACATGCACAAGACGTGCACAACCCATAGGCCATTGGGCGGGTCGACCGCACAGTTGACCGATCCAGAGAGTTTGCTCTCTGGATCTGGCCCCAGTCGACCGACTGGTCGACCAACCAGAGAGAGTGCTCCCTATGTCTGGCCTCGATCGACCGGGCAGTCGACCGACAGTGAGAAAATTCTCGCTGTGCCTTGGGGCGGTCGACCGGCCGGTCGACTGATAATCCCAACGGTCAGAAATCTGACTGTTGGCCAGTCGACCGATTGACCGACAGACCATTTTGGCCTGTTCTGGACCCCAATGGCTATATTTTCAGACCCCTATAAATATGGGTCTTTGAGGCATGTTTTCAATAAGATTTTCAAGAACAATTTTTTCCATCTTCTCAATTGTATTTAACAAAGTTTTCAAAAGAGTTTTTGTGCCAAAATTCTCTATCTTTAGTTGTTTTCAAAGTTTTAGAAAAAATCAAAGAATACAGGTTTTGAGAATTCTATTTTGTTCTTCATTTCTTACATCTATCAAGAAGTTTTTTCAAGTATTTTCTTTGTTATTTATTTTCCAAACACTTTGATTTCTCACATACTTGAGCTATTCACTTCAAATCTCCTCTAGGATCTTTTATTTTGAGAGATTGTGTTCGTGGTCTTTTGAGGTCACCAAGATATTGTTTGTGATCTTAGTGATCACCAAGTTGTATTTTTCTTTGCTTTGGCGTAGTGCCACCTCTTGTGTAGACGTTTGTGTTTGAGAGGAGTTCTGAACTCCCAGTGTTAATTTATAATTCCTCAGTGGAGGTCCCTTTGTGGAAGGTTTTGTATGGACATAGTGAAAATCCTTCTATGTGAAGGCTGGGAAGTAGAGCAATGGCTCGAACCTCGAAACATATCCTTGTGTTTGTGTTTGGATCTTTCTCTTTATCTCTCTCTTTTATATCTTGTATTGCTTTACTTGATCATATTCATTTGCTATATATAGTTTGTGTGCCGATACTTGTGTTCAACCAAGAGTGCTATTGAAGCACCTTAACTCTTATTTTTGAGGAATCTAGAGGAGTAGCTTTAGAGCCCTTCACCGGGAATTCAGACTCATTCTTGGTTACACATAGTGTGTTAGTAATTAAGTTTGTAATTCCGCATTATTTACATTAGATTAGCATTATACCTATTCACCCTCCCTAGGTGTACTTTAAGTCCTAAAGCAAAGGACTACGCCTCCTTCCATGACAGCAAAGGATATCTACTTCTTAATATCAGTCCCTCCGTAAGTGCCTTGAAGATCTTGTCTAGTAGGGATATCTCTGAGAGTACATCCTCACACTCGGAGTCTCCTTCGAGACAGAAAGACAGCAGAAAACCCCTTCTCTAAGTTGGCCACAACACATGATCACTCAATACAGAGTGGTTAACTAACACCAACCCAACAAATAATAGCATGAAAGTTTCTCTAACGGATAAACATTTCCTATATCTCATTCATTTTTATGTATTTTATTTAATAAAAATACATTCTAATCTTAAAGGCTTCCCTATATCCTTCTAAAGATCCGCAAAGCTACTCATCAGCCTCACTCAGCCAGCCTACAAGCTCTCTTCTCTAGATTCATGACAGAATATCAGAGGAGGGATCCCTACACTCGAGATTCAACAACTCTAGCTTTTGGCTCCTGGCTCTCTATATCCTCCCCAGGATTTGCCAATCCGCTCATCAAATCCTATGCGGCCTATTCACCAGCACATTTTCCTGGGAAGTTCCATCTGTAAGTTCTGAGGGGAGAAGCCCCTCCACACGAGAATGGCGAGGCATGTATTCATCTCCAAGATCACTCCGGTTCAACCCCGACGGGCAACTACCATTTAAAATGTTCATTCCCATGGGGTAACTAGCTTGGCTCATCCCTGATTGAGCAACTGCCTTCTGAGGGGCTCATCCCTAATCAGACAACTGCCACCCTTCCAACTCACCCTAATCGAGAAACTATCATTTAGAAGGTTCATCCCCGATTAGGCTACCACTAGTTTGTCTGTGTTCTGAGGAGGGAAGCCCCCACCCGAGAATTATAGCACAAACACTATCTCTGAATTTCAAAGACTCATCCTCAATTGCGTAATCGCCCCTCTGAAGGCCTATCCCTAATTGAGCAGTTGCCTGCCCAGCTCTGCAGCTGAGGGCTCCCCTCACTCGTAATCTTATGCTTGTGTGTTTCGAGAAGAAAAACCCTCACACGAGAATAATGACACCAACATTAGCTTCCTGGCTCCCATCGACCTGCCCTCCCTGCTAGGTAATCATTTAAATAGTTCATCTCCACGACTAAAGTCATCACTTCACTCGGAATCTAGTGCCTAATGCCCAGTTTGTCTCTGCGACCAAAGTCCTCACTTTACTCGGAGGTCAGCGCCAAACAGCCTTATTCGTCTCCATGACTGAAGTCCTCACTTCACACAGAGTTTAGTGGCTAATGGCCTAGTTTGTCTCTGCAACTGAAGTCCTTACTTCACTCGGAGAACAAGTGTCTATATGCTTATAGATGAAGACATCATTTGGAGATGGTGTGCAGATACATCACATTCTTGCCATACGAAAGTCAAGCCTCCAAAGGGGTATGAACATTCCACAATACAAATCAGGTACGATTTAAACAACTTAGTCATTTTGATTACAAAATACATGCAATTATATTTTATTAAATTTCATTACGTCATTATATCTGACAAGTGGAATACATGAAATCTTTTACATCCCTGTGTTTACTTCTTGAAAAGAAATACAGGAGATCTCAGAACCTGTCCTGCCACCATCTACAGACCCCCGGTACAGGAATAATAAAGACTTATTCATCAGAGAAGATCTTTTAGGAACAGTCTTCATCCTTGCAGCGGTTCCTGAAGCAGGTGGCCAAATCTCTTGTTTCTCTGAAGAAGCCAAATGAACACTACCCACTATGATGATCCCCAAAAATCCCTCCAGAAGCGAGGCAACAAGTCTGACCAGACGGACTCCGATAGAATACACTAGAAGGAGAAAACATCTCTCTCCACTATGGTGTCCTAAGGAAGAGTATCAAGCTCTGGGGTGAAAGACGACACCGCTGCATACCTAATCAACATGCCCCATGTCTTCCTTATACACTCTATATGAAAAGAGGGTCAGATTCTTTAGAATGATCCATTCCCTAAAAAATGGGCGATTCGGAACCAGATCATAACTCCAAACAAAGTGGGTCGCTAAGCTATTGCCCCTGGCAGCGCAGCCTCATCACGATGGCTGATGTACCGTAATAGGCTCATCATGATGGCTGATATATCATGCCAAGTAGAGTCCCAAACAACGAGAGCTTGGCCACCATCTTCTCCACCTTTTCTTTTTCCATCCGATGAAGAGGAGGGAAGGATTCATGGTGGCTCAGTAAACACAACAGAGGAGGAATTCTGAAACAAGACTTTTCGGAGGAGATGAAAGAGGTTACTTCTACATGAAAAATTCTATCTATTTATAGGTGGAGGAGGAACCGAACAGATTCCAATTCGAGTTCTTGATCACCAAAAAGCTGGATCACATCCCAAAAATTTCGATCAACCAAACAGGCATGATATCAATCACTTCTCCCCCATGATCTTTGTCATCATAGCATCAGAATCTAAAAGGATGATAGTTACCAATTTAGAGAAGTCAGATCAATCAGCATGCCAGCTATCATCCAACAGCGTAATCTTTACATCAATCCAAAAGATATACATTAATGAACCAAATCTTCGCTTATAGACTGTACTTAAAGGCTCCTGCCATCTACGCTCTTCCGATTCCCCTCCAATGACTCCGACAATCAAAAGATTGGGGGCATATATAATGGTCAGATTTTGACCCTCATGAAGATCATGACACATGTCCCACTGCATCAGAAGCGTCTCAAGCAACAACAAACTCGACATACCAGCTGACCCATTGCGTGACCAATGAGAAAGCCTTGGGCCTTACCTTGAGTCAACACTCGACCTGAGGTCCCTCTTTGACATTCGCGACTACCTAGCCTCTCTCTGAGTCCACACTTGATTCAGTTAGAACCTGCACACAGAAAAATACATAATTTAGAACTTTATAATAGAAGTGTGCAAGTACTCAATACTACCGCAATAGCAAGTGGCTATGCGGGTCGTGATCCACAAGGAGGGACTAGCGATGGAAGCTTTTTTGCAAGTTCTCTTTTAAGTTACAAAAAATGTTTAGAGTTCTTCTTTTAGTTCTTGCAAAGAAAAAGAAAAATAAGTTATAGTTAAGTTAAGAAGAAAGTGGTAGATTGAGAAGGTAGAGAAAATAAAAAATAAATTTATACAAAGAAATTAAAAAGAGTGAATAAAAGAGTTGGGAGATTGTGGCGTTAGTGTCTAAACTAAAAATTAAAAGAAAGAAAGATAAGCCTAAAAGAAGTACATACCCATTTCCGGTTGATGACTTACCTGAAATCCTTGCTGTTTTACCTTACTTTGGAGGCGATCAACGCATAACCTATAAGATCGAGCTCAGTCCCTATTCACATTACATCATCAAGATGAACAAGAATGAAATGATATAGAATCCTAAGGAGGAGAACATCATCATGAAATATCGGTGGCACTCACACAAACATGGCTATACTGATTTTTAAAGATTTACTTGGATATTCATTAAAACCAAAAGAGAAAAAGTAAAAAGAAGAAGAAGAACATATAAACAAAGAAGAGCATAAATATATTACCTTTGGTTGCTTGTAGAAACGATGAAAGAAAGGAACAAGTTACATCAGTGTCACTTGATTAGTCTCTAATTTTGCATAATTTTCATCACATTCTTATATTTATTTCATGTAAAATTTTGCTAATAAAACCTTGCTTGCTTGATCCTAGGTCCATGGCGTGCAAATGAAGAAGAAGACCTAAATCACCATTTAATTGGTGATTAAAAGCCTACCAAGTAGCCATTGACTTTAGGGTGAAGATTTTGTCAGCCCAGGGTATCAAATCACAAATCCAGAAGATCAAGGCATCAGAAGACAGTCTGGGCGACGAGCTGCCCGAAGCCAGCGTGCGCCGCCCTAGCAGGGCCGCGTTTCCGCGGCTCTTTGGGAGCGCGCGCCTGCGCTTTGGGCCACGTGCTTCTCACGTGGCCCCCTTTCCCCTGGTGCCTATAAATACCCCCTGGGGTCTTCAGTTTGAGCAGATCCAGAGTTTTAGCAAGTTTTTATAATCTTGTTTTTAGGTTTATAGTTGTTGTTGTTGTTCTTCTTCTAGTTGTTGTTTTAGCCATTAGAGTGAAAGAGAGAGTGTGTAAGTGTTGTATTGGAAGGGTGACAAGCTAATACAAGTATTACTTCTCTTCCTTCTTTCCATTTAATTGTCTTTGCCATTTGCTTTTACTTCGTTGTTGTAGTATAACTTCCTTCTTCTTCACTCCTTTTTTTTTACTTTGTTGTAGTGTAACTTTCTTTCTTTAACTTTTCCTTTCTTTTATTTTTTTGTAGTGTAACTCCCTCTCTCCACTTCTTTTCCTTTGTTGTTTCTTTTACTTTTATGGCTAGCTAACTTTTCATTAGCATGGCTAACTAACTACTAACCCACTAATTTCTAACACTTGATTGATAACCCAAATGAGTCAATAGTGTCAAACAAGCCTTGTGCAAACAAGAGATATGACATCTTAAGACGAGGGTTCTAACTCTAATTTACCTACAAGTATTTACTTTCTTATACTTCATCCTTAATGACTTTGATGATCCATGAGTTGTGTATTTTACTTGTTATTGTAAGTTAGAGACTTCTCCTTTTAACTTTGCCGATACCAATAGTGCACTCGAGTCTTCCCTTATTCTCGCCTTCTATCGGATCTTGATAAGGGAATGTCCGAGTTTTTGCCGGGTAAAGCTAAGTTTTAGGATGAACTTTCACTCGATTTCCACGTGAATAGTTCCAATGCAAAAGGATTGTGTTCGCCTATGATCCATCGTGAGGCTATCTTCTAAAAGTTAGAAATTAGTGGGAGCACTTAGTAGAAAGTTAGCCATGCATTTTTACAACTAAGAAAAAAGTTCCCTTTTACAAACCACCAAAATATTTTCCAACTATTCTTAAAACAACTTGTTTTCACTTTTCAATTCTTTATTTGAAAATAAGAACTTTCTTTCTTCTTGAACTTTTAAGCCGCATCAAGCTTCCATCGCTCTCCCTCCTTGTGGATACGACCCGTATAGCCACTTCGCTATTACGGAAGAATCGCAAAAGCAGTAACATCAACCTATACTTCCTTCTCTTATTTTAGTGCTTGCTTTTTGCCGATCAAATTTTGGCGTCGTTGCTGGGGAGGGAACGGCTTTATTGTTCAATACTAAAGATTGTTCTTTGTTTTTGTGTGTAGGAGAAGTACGAAGGAGCTCACTATCATGGGAAGCGAAGGAGGTGGCCAAGAACATTGTGCGAGGATTCATTTGCCCTCGAAAAAATTTGTGTAAAAGCGAGTTTTTCCGATTGAAGTACTAACAAACTCGTTTGCAGGGTTGCCGAAAGCCGCTAAAAATTGCTTTCTAAATTTTTAGTTTCCTTAGATGCTTCACCTTTATGCATGTATAATAAACTCAACAGAAATTCACTTGTTGCTTAATTGAAATTTGGATTAGACATTTGCATTTAGGGCACGTGTCTATTTCAATTCATTTCAATTTCTGTTGAAGAGTGCTGGAGAAAAGGTACGTGTGCATCATATAGAATAGGACCAACATTTTGAAGTGATTTACCGCTTTGAGTGTTACCTTGTTGTGAATAAACTGCACACTTGCACAATTGACTTTAAGGGCAAAACCCAAATAAATAAGATAGGGTGGGGATTTCATCACCCTTCCTTAGCCCAAAAATCATCTCCAAGTGCACTCACATTTTCTCAAGCCTTAACTAAAAGTCAATAGATGTTGGCCCTAGGGACATCTCGGACTCACTAAGAGATTAACCGAGGTTGAAAATTGTAAGAACTATACTCCTGCAAAATCGGTGTCTAAGGAAAGTGGATTGAGAGGTAAAGCCTCGAAAGCTCCGTGGTTTGGCGTAATTTGGCCATCCGCCCGGATACCTCCCCCCGAGCTTTGACCTTTCCTGGCCGATTAGCTTGTAGTCGAGTTCCTGCAACAACTTTTCCCGGAGAATCGACCAGTTAGGAGTCGTCTAGGTCCAGGTACCTTAGACTAAGGCTTGTGGTTGTTTTTCTTTCTTTTGTTTGTTTTTTATTCTTTTTCAATTGTTTGTTGTCTTCACGTTGTTTGTGGTGTACTGCATGCAAGAGTGGGTGAGAGATCCGTCAACTTCCAGATTAACAAGAAATACTTCTCTACCCTTGCATCCAGAACCGGTGATGGCGTCACTTCAAGATAGATTTTACTCGATCAGAACTTCACTTCCATCTTGCATAAAACTTCCTGAAGCAAACAGAAATAACTTCGAGTTTAAGCCCCAATTCATTAACACTCTTCCCAAATTTCATGATTTAGAATCGGAGAACGCATACTTCTTTGTTAGGGAATTTGAAGAAGTATGCCTCATGATGCGTATACCCCAGCTAGGAGACGATGCCGTTAGGTTACGTTTCATCCCATTTTCCCTAAAGGACCTAGCTAAGAAATGGTTGTACAGCTTGGCAGCAGATTCAGTCACGACCTGGGATGATTTCGTCAAGGCCTTCTTGAAGAAATTCTACCCTATTCACAAAACTGCTCTCATTAGGAAGAACATCATGCAGTTTAAGCAAGACCCGAATGAACCATTTTGGAGATACTTTGAGCGATTCAAAGATCTCCTAGCTCAGTGCCCTTATCATGGCGTGGAGAAATGGTGTCAATGCCAGATTCTCTACGATGGTTTAGATTATCAGACTAAAAATTGTTAGAAACGATGTGTCAGGGAGGGTTCTTGTAGAAGGATGAGAATCAGGGTTGGGACTTATTTGAGGATTTAGCGGAGAAAACCCTACAATGGGAGCCAGCCTCGGAAAAACCTAGGAATTCACCATCTATAGCTTCAAGAGGGGGCGCCTATCTCTAGAATCATCCATAGCTACCGAGGTTAAGATTGCTACCCTAATGAGAAGGATAGAGGCTCTGAAAACAAAAGAGCCTGCCAGTGTCAACCAGATCAACCCACCACCAATTCACAATCCGGGTTGTTCATATTGTCAGGCACCAAACCATGTCTTTGAAGAGTGCCCCATTTTTCATGCCCAGCAAGTGCCACCGGAACACCTGAACGCGGCTTACTCACGGCCGCCTCACAACCCCTACTCATAGACCTACAATCCCGGCTGGAGAAATCACCCCAATTTCTCCTAGGCCCAAAACAATCCTCCCAGGCCTAATTTTTCCAACAACTTTCACCATCCTACTCCCCCAACTTTTCCCAGTCAAGCCCCAGCTTCCTCCTCCCAAGGCTCACCAATGAAAAAGAAAATCAGTAAATTGGAGGAGAGCATAGAGGCTTTCATAAAGTCCCAAACCGCTTTTATGCAAAATCAGGGACAAACACTGAACAATCATTCACAGGCCATATCGAGATTGGAAATGCAGATGAGCCAGTTAGCTAGCTCCCTAAGTGAAAGACCAAGAGGTACTTTGCCTAGTCAGCCGCTAGTTAACCCAAAAACCTCCAATCAAGCATATGAAATTCAGAATCCATCGATTAACCAGTGCAATGCTGTTCACACACTGCGATCTAGAAAGAAGGTAGACAACCAGGTCTACCAACAGAAAAGTCCAGTCCATCCTGATCTCACTCCTGCCTCCACCTCTGCTAGTTCCTCCCAGTCCACTCCACAAACATCTGATGAGGACAAAGCTGCTGAACAAGTTCACAAGCCTGTAGCACCCTTTCCCAATAGGCTTAGGAACAACAATAAAAATATGCACATGGAGAAAATGCTAGAGATGTTCAACCAGGTCAAATTGAATGTGCCACTTCTTGACGCTATCCAACAAGTCCCGGCTTATGCCAAATTTCTTAAGGATATGTGTACAAAGAAGAGAAAGACCAATGTGCCCAAGAAAGTCTTCTTGGCCACTAATATAAGCGAAATTCTGTCTGGTCCCATTCCGGTGAAATACAAGGATCCCGGATGTCCCATCATTTCCTGCACCATAGGACAGACCGAAATCAGTAGAGCGCTTCTTGACCTGGGAGTAAGTATCAACTTGCTACCTCTCTCAGTATACCAGTAACTTGGGTTGGGCGAGGTAAGCCCAACTCGAGTCACCATTCAGCTAGCCGACCGATCTGTGAAGATCTCTAAGGGGGAAATCACAAACGTCCTTATCCGGGTCAGGGATTTCATTTATCCTATTGACTTCATTGTGCTTGAGACCCAACCTGTGTCCAATCTTAGGTCTCAAACTCCCGTCATCATAGGGCGCCCATTTCTTGTTACAGCCAATGCCATAATCAACTGTAGGAACGGGTCCATGCGATTGACTTTTGGAGACATGATGAAGGAAGTCAATATCTTCAATCTTGGAAGACAACCTAGGGATGTCAATGATCAGATGTTTGAAGTCAATTCTATTGAAAACCTGACCAGTGAGCATGAGGAAAGTATGGAGACAGAAACTGAGGCAGAGTTTGATCTGGAGGCTGAGGATTTTAATCTAGAGCAGATCGTAGATTCAGCAGTGGATTGGGCATCAAGCCCAAGTGTACCTCATCATAGGATTGAAAGCCCAGAGATTGCCTCCAATGAAGCAACACCTTCCCTAGAACCCTGCCCGAACACCTTATGTATGCCTACCTGGGCGGAAAGGACACCTTGCCAGTCATTATAGAATCCCACCTGATTGAGCAACAAGAGGACAGCTTAATGTCTATTCTAAAAAGACATAGGGAAGCCATTGGATGGACGATGAAGGACATCAAGGGAATAAGTCCAGCCATAGTGCAACATAGAATCCATTTAGTCAATGAAGCAACCCGTAGGAGGGACCCACAACGAAGGCTTAACCCTCTCATGCAAGAGGCAATTAAAGCTGAAATTCTGAAACTATTAGATAATGGGATCATTTATCCCATTTCTAATAGCCAATGGGTTAGCCCTGTTCATGCGGTCCCAAAGAAGGCTAGCTTTATGGTGGTAGAAAATGATGAAAAAGAGTTGGTACAAATAAGACTACCTACCAAGGTTCATGTTTGTATCGACTATAGGAAGTTGAATGCAGCTACCCGTAAAGACCGCTTCCCGCTACCCTTCATCGACCAAATGCTTGAGCGTTTGGCTGGACATGAGTACTACTGTTTCCTAGATGGGTACTCGGGATACAATCAAATCCCCATTGCTGCAGAAGACCAGGAAAAGACGACGTTCACCTACCCGTTCGGAACCTTTGCTTATCGGCGCATGCCTTTTGGATTGTACAATGCTCCCGCAACGTTCCAACGGTGCATGCTTAGTTTGTTCTCTGACATGGTGGAACGTTTTCTTGAGATTTTCATGGATGACTTCTCCATCTACGGAGATTCATATGATCAGTGTCTTCATCACCTAGAGTTAGTGCTACAAAGATGCATTGAGAAGAACCTAACTCTAAACTGGAAAAAATGTCACTTCATGGTGAGACAGGGGATTGTCTTGGGCCATGAGATTTCTAGGAGAGGCATAGAAGTGGATAAGGCTAAAGTAGAAGTGATTGCTAAGCTTCCACCACCCAAAAGCATCAAGGATATTAGATCCTTTTTAGGACATGTTGGGTTCTACCGACGGTTTATTAAGGACTTTAGCAAAATCACGAGGCCCTTAACTAATCTGCTCGCTAAGGACCTGCCCTTTGATTTCAACGATGAATGTTTCAAGTCATGGGGGAAGCTTAAGCAAGAATTTATTTCTGCGCCTATTATTTCTGCTCCTAATTGGGCCCAGCCGTTTGAAATCATGTGTGATGCATCTGATTTTGCTATTGGCGCTGTTTTAAGACAGCGCATCGATAATAGGCAGCACGTGATTTACTATTCGAGTAGGACCTTGAATGACGCCCAACAGAATTATACGACGACTGAGAAGGAATTCTTAGCCGTTGTCTTTG
Source organism: Agave tequilana (assembly GCA_038442645.1). Lineage (NCBI taxonomy): Eukaryota > Viridiplantae > Streptophyta > Magnoliopsida > Asparagales > Asparagaceae > Agave > Agave tequilana. The sequence continues at coordinate 217,129 of JAVJIF010030599.1, read as the reverse complement.
CGTTAGAGAAGTTCCGGCCTTACTTGTTAGGTTCAAAGACGGTGATTTTTACGGATCACTCGGCTCTGAAATACCTCATGACCAAGAAGGAAGCAAAAGCCCGATTGATTCGGTGCATCCTTTTGCTTCAAGAATTTGACTTAGAAATCCGGGATAAACGAGGTATAGAAAATGTGATCGCTGATCATCTCTCACAAATTCTGAATGCACCAACCATCCAAGCTCCGATCAACGAGGATTTCCTAGACGAGCACATCCTAGCCATTCTTAAGGAACCCTGGTATGCGGATATTGTTAATTACCTGGCCACGGGATAATTACCCGCTGACTGGACAAAGCAAGACCAAGACCGCTTCTTTGCCCAAGTACGGTACTTCTTCTGGGAAGAGTCACATCTTTTTAAGTATTGTCCTGACCAAATTATTAGACGGTGCATACCAGAGGAGGAATAGAGGAGTGTGCTCAGCTTTTGCCATGGCCTTTTATGCGGAGGACACTTCGGTACCCGCAAGACTGCAGAGAAGGTTCTACAAAGTGGGTTCTACTAGCCCACTTTGTTCAAAGACTCGTATCATTTTTGCAAGTCATGCGGAAATTGTCAGAAAATTAGAAAAATTTCAAGAAGAGACATGATGCCCCTGAACCCGATCCTTGAAGTTGAAAATTTTGATGTATGGGGTATCGATTTCATGGGGCCATTCCCCAATTCCTTCCGCAACCAGTTCATTTTGGTTGCTGTAGACTATGTCTCTAAGTGGGTAGAAGCTGTGCCAACTAAGACGAATGACAATAAAGTGGTTGACAAATTTCTCAAAGAGAACATCTTCTCCCGATTTGGCACCCCCAGAGCGATAATTAGTGATAATGGATCACATTTCTCCAACAGAGTTTTTGAAGCTCTGATGCGAAAATATTCCATCAATCACAAGTTATCTACTCCGTATCATCCCCAGACAAATGGGCAGGTCGAGGTCACCAACTGACAGTTCAAGCTCATTCTGGAAAAGACTGTAAGACAAAATAGAAAGGATTGATCGGTTAAGCTCAATGATGCATTGTGGGCTTACCGCACTGCTTTTAAGATAGTTCTGGGGATGTCTCCTTATAGAATCGTGTTTGAAAAAGCCTGTCATCTGCTAGTAGAGTTAGAACACCAGGCCCTCTGAGCAATTAAGCAACTCAACTTTGATCTGACCAAGGCCGGTGAACTTAGGATACTGCAGATTTCAGAATTAGAGGAGATACGGAATGAAACCTATGAGAATGCCCGAATCACCAAGAGCAGGACTAAACTTTTCCATGACCAAATCATAACTCAGAAAAACTTTACACTGGGAGATAAGGTTCTGCTGTGTAACTCTAGGCTTCATATTTTCGTGGGGAAGCTGAAAACTCGTTGGTCGGGACCGTTCATTGTGCGCACTGTTTTCCCACACGGTGCTGTGCTTATTGCAGACCTTAAGAACAACACAGAATTCAAAGTGAATGGGCAAAGACTGAAGCCCTTCTTGACCAATGAGCCTATGCTCTGGATGATAGTGTGCTGACTCTTTTTGCCCCGTCATACACCTAACCACAACAAATAAATAAATAAATAAATAAAAATTATTTATATGCTTACCCCTTCTACATTCTTTTTGACATTTCTTTAGCCTATTCGCACTTGGCCGGCCCGAGTCCATGAAGACGGTGACATCATTTCTTCCTCCTATTTATTGCATTTACATTTCCATAAGCATTCATTGAGGACAATGCATTAGATAGGTGTGGGAGGTACTAACACTTTTTCTTTTTCCTTTTATTCTTTCTTTTCTTTCAAAAAAAAAATCTCCAGATTGAAAAGAAATTTCATACTCTTTATAAAAATACCAAAAGATTGTAGGAATTACGGGAACCTTATTAATGAATTTTTATTTTTGCCTAAATAAATAAGAAAGATTGGTTTGACTAAAAAGTTAGAAGGGAAAGGAAAATAACTCATACCGTTTATTTAGCCTTAGTAGAATATGCATATCCACACACACATGCTTGAGATTTGGAGACACAACTCTGAAAAAGAAAAGAAAAGAAAAGAAAAGCTGGATAATTGTGCCTCATGAAGGATTATTACTCACGCCAAAAAAAGAAATCTATATATAATAATGTATAATTAAATCTTATTTTCGTGGCCTACTTCACTTGCATATTTGACCTGAAGGGTGTTTTTCCACCTGGTGCCCTAAGACCATCTGGTTTGGGAGTCATCGGTTTGATATGTGTTACATAAGTGAAGTAGAAAGCGTAATGGAACCAAGAATAATAAGTAAATATTAATAAAATTAAATGATATTCAAAGTTGAGTTGAAAAATCCCAAGCACATCACACTTACAAATTATGCATATCTATCTAAAGCAAAAAAAAAAGAATGAGTTAGAAGTACAAGATCCTTTCTAAATTTAAAGAAAAACCATAGTTTCTTCTTTTATGAAGGCTAAAGTATAAGAGGACTTATAAGGGTTAAACCTAATTCTTACATCATTCGGTCATTTTTGCTTAGATGATTGAAAGTTTTTTTCATTAAAAAAAAACAGAGAGAGAAATTCTTTCTAACAACTAACTTCTTTACTTACTGGATTTTGTGGGTGCAATCCGCTGAAAACCCTCAGGAGACAACACTCCTCCTCTAGGGGAACTAGAGGTTTAAAAGGCTTGTTGCACATGCTCAGTGCAATCGCATCACCTGCGAAAGTGGTATAATAGTTTTCTTATTTTTGTTTTGCTCGGGACGAGCAAAAAGATAAGTGTGGGGGTGTGATTAGTCTCTAATTTTGCATAATTTTCATCACATTCTCATATTTATTTCATGTAAAATTTTGCTAATAAAATCTTACTTGCTTGATCCTAGGTCCATGGTGTGCGAATAAAAAACACCTAAATCACCATTTAATTGGTGAGTAAAAGCCTACCAAGTAGCCATTGACTTTAGGGTGAAGCTTTTGTCAGCTCAGGGTATCAAATCACAAATCCAGAAGATTAAGGCATCAGAAGACAGTCTGGGCAACGCGCTGCCCGAAGCCAGGCGCGCGCCGCCCTGGCAGGGCCGCGAAAATGCGGCCCAGGCGCGCGCCTGCGCTTTGGGCCACGTGCTTCCCACGTGGCCCCCTTTCCCCTGGTGCCTATAATTACCCTGGGGGTCTTCAGTTTGAGCAGATCCAGAGTTTTAGCAAGTTTTTGTAATCTTATTTTAGGTTTATAGTTGTTGTTGTTCTTCTTCTTCTAGTTGTTGTTTTAGCCATTAGAGTTAAAGAGAGAGAGTGTGTAAGTGTTGTATTGGAAGGGTGACAAGCTAATACAAGTACTACTTCTCTTCCTTCTTTCCATTTACTTGTCTTTGCCATTTGCTTTTACTTCCTTGTTGTAGTATAACTTCCTTCTTCTTCACTCCTTTTCTTTTACTTTGTTGTAGTGTAACTTCCTTTCTTTAATTTTCTTTTCTTTTGTTTTCTTGTAGTGTAACTCCCTCTCTCCACTTCTTTTCCTTTGTTGTTTCATTTACTTATATGGCTAACTAACTTTTCATTAGCATGGCTAACTAACTACTAACCCACTAATTTTTAATACTTGATTGATAACCCAAATGAGTCAATAGTGTCAAACAAGCCTTGTGTAATTAAGAGCTATGACATCTTAAGACGAGGGTTCTAACTCTAATTTACCTACAAGTATTTACTTCTTATACTTCATCCTTAATGAGTTTTGATAATCCATGAGTTGTGTACTTTACTTGTTATTGTAAGTTAGAGACTTCTTCTTTTAACTTTGTCAATACCAATAGCGCACTCGAGTCTTCCCTTATTCTCGCCTTCTATCGGATCTTGATAAGGGAATGTCCGAGTTTTTGCAGTGTAAAGCTAAGTTTTAGGTGAACTTTCACTCGATTTTAACGTGAATAGTTCCAATGCAAAAGGTTTGTATTCGCCTATGATCCATCGTGAGGCTATCTTCCAAAAGTTAGAAATTAGTGGGAGCACTTAGTAGAAAGTTAGCCATCATTTTTACAACTAAGAAAAAAATCCCTTTTGCAAACCACCAAAATAATTTTCAACTATTCTTAAAAACAACTTGTTTTCACTTTTCAATTCTTTATTTGGAAACAAGAACTTTCTTTCTTCTTGAACTTTTAAGCCGCATCAAGCTTCCATCGCTCTCCCTCCTTGTAAATACGACCCGTATAGCCACTTTGCTTTTACAGAAGAATCGCAAAAGCAGTAACATTAACCCACACTTCCTTCTCTTATTTTAGTGCTTGCTTTTTGCCGATCATCACTCTCAACATAAATCTCTCTCTTACTTACATGAATCTTAGTCTAACCTATGCTTACAGAGAAATAAAAATTACATAAAATAAAAATAAAAACCTACACTAAAAAGAATGAAAAACTGTTCTAAGAATCTATCTCTGCTCAGCGTCCCCTGTAGTCTCTGAAAACCAGTACTTATAGGCAAAAACTAAACGGGGGAGAGCGTACGAAGATAGGGGGAGCAAACGCTCCCCCAACAACCTCAACAATGTCGCGGCTTTGGTCACGTTTCCGCGGCCTAGGTCTGGCCAGGTGGCCACACCCGAGAGGTACAGGTCTCTGGCTTCGCGATATGGTTTTATCTCTTACTGGATTTGCAGTTTTGGGTCTTGGATTAAATGAACCCTCCTTTGATCTTCGGCTTTAACTAATTGATTTGTGAAGATCTTATTTTAATCGCTTGTTCAACTAGTTTTAGCTTCTCTGATTTGCCCTGATCTGCCCTGGTCTTTGATTTGAATTAATTCTGAATAAAATTAGAATTTTGATGGGCTTTTGGTCTCGTTTCTCTTCCTTCTCCCTTAGTAATAGGCCTGCATATAAATTAGACAATAAAAGAGATTAAAAATAGAGTTTATTATATAATAAATATGAGATTATGACAATAAATATGCAGTATCAGTGACCGATCACACTCCCATAGCGATCTTTTGCTCGTCCTCGAGCATAACAAAACTAAATAAAAGATTATTAGACCACTTTCGTAGGTCATGCGATTGCACTGAGCATGTGCAACAAGCCATTAAACTTCTAGATTTCCCCTAGAGGACGAGTTTTGTCTCGTGAGGGTTTTTAATGGATAACACCCACAAAATCCATAAAAAAGGAGAAACAAAGTGTTAGCATTTTTTAAAATACATTTTGAAAGAGAAAATATTTAAAGTATTATTGTAAGAATTAAGTAATCTATAAGTTATAGGAAAACTGAATTTTTCATTCTTAATCTTAGTCTTAATTCAAAAACTTGTTATCAATCAAGATAAGGAGTCAAACTGTATTTTCATTTATTCTATTATTTTATCTTAAGTTATAGGTACCTTTATGACCATAAAATTTTCACTCCGGGTTCTTTAACTCTAAGTCTTATGCCTTATTATTTTTTCTTTTGTTTTTTCTTTTTTAATTTTTGGTGATATATTCCTTAGTTCTATTAGGCTTTCTAATCTGTCCATGTTACGAGCCCTTAATCGGTGACTCCCAAATCAAACGGTCTTAGGGCACCGGGTGAGAAAACACCCCAAGGACTTAACTACTCAAGCAAATAAGGTCACAAAACTAAGCATTTTATTATATGAAACGCTTTTAGGCGTGAATACTTATGCTTTATGAGGCACAAATACCCAACTTAATCAGAGGAATTTTGATATATTATATATATATTTTTTCTTTTTCATTTTTTTAATAAGGCATAAGAATCTTTGTTTTTGAACCCTAAGTGTATAAGTGTATAAAGCATGCATATATCATCTAGGTAAAAATCAAGACTAAATTACTTTTCCAAATTTTCTTCCTAACCTTGAAAATCAAACAAATAATCTTATTTTGACCAAGTTTAAGAAATCCTAATTATGTTTCTCCTTTTCCTTAAAATTGACTTAATTTGTTTACAAAAAATATGTCAAAATATTGTTTCTATTTTCAAAAAGATTTTAAGAGTAAAGAATTTTTTTTAGTAATAAAAGGAAAACCTAAGTTAAGTTAGAACCCCTCCTCCCCGTACCTGTCTCATGCATTGTCCTCAATGTATGAATTAATGCATAGATTCATGAAAAAGAAGAATGTGAAGGAAAATGTTATATTAAGATGGTGGTTCTGGTGGTGGTCTGATTGGGTCAATCATTGCTACCCAATCAAGATAATATGGTGGTTCATGGAACCCACCTTTATTGACCTCTTTTCTATTTACATATTTACAGTCCCTAATATGAATAGGACCATGAAAGATCCTTATGAAACTTATTCTCTTTACATGACCAATATTTGAAAATCATCACAGAATCATCATAGTCTATACCTATGTCTAATAAAAGAATGTGACTTGGTAGAATGGTTGACTTGTGCTCAAGAATGTAGGTTCAGGAACCAATACTAACTCAGGAATGTTTGGTGGAAAAAATTGAGGGCGTGTAAATTCTTTACTTGATTGTAAAGAAAGTTATAATGGATCAATAATCCGATTACAAGAGAGGGATGATATCCAAGCCCAAATCTTTTCTTTATTTAGTGCTGGGTTCTTGATGTAGCGATGGAAAGTGAATCTTGTTTTTCGTTGACCGTGTGAACGTCACGATTTTTTAGGAATCTTCTCTTTGAACGATGGACGAAGTAACACAGCTTCTGCCCAACAAAAATCTCAAAGAGACTTTAGGTAAGAACAAACTTGAACTCAGCAAGTTGTTAGAAAAGTTTACTCTTTTGTATTTCTCAGCTGGAGATTCCGGTCTTTCTAAGACTTACAACCAAAGTTCTTCTGACCAAAACTTTTGACCCCTCTTTAATAGCAAACTGAGCTATTTATAGGGGTTTCAAGGATTAAACTGTCCCTTAAAAACACTCCATTTTGGGGTTAACTCCCTCATTATGTGGGTAATTATAGCTGAGACGCGGGCTTTGAGCCTCGCATTTTGTCATTGAAGTAACGCCTGAGAAACGCGAACTTCAAGTTCTACATTAAGCTTCATGTGAGATACGGGCTTCGGTTTCTGTGTCTGGGTATTGCATGGATGCCTGAGACACAAGTTCCAAGCTTGCGTCGTGGCCATTGCAGTGAGGTAGAGACACGGATTTTGACCCTTGTGTCTTGGTATTACAGTGGTGCTAAGATGCGGCTTTCAAACTCTGCGTCTTGGTTATTGTAGTAACATTAAGACGCGAGTTTGAACCTTCGCGTCTTGGTGCTGCACTAGTGACTATGTTGCCTTGCGTCTGGAGTTTGGACTCTACTTTTTGATGACTTGACTCCAGTGATTTTTGGATAGTCTACAGAACCCCCTCCAAAGTTTTCGATATTCCGCGGTTGACTGAGATGGATTTTAAAATACTTTAGACTTTGGTTGAATTCTTACTTCTCATGATTGGACTGACAATCATTTGAGATACTCTGAGCTTGATTCTATTTGGAATGTGATCTTCGCGAGTGTACTGTAGAACCCTTTGAAGCCACCAGAGGAAATCGTCGTGAGTGTCTAGATACACAGTCAAGACCTCCTCAGTACTATGAGCTGGTTGTGGAGTGCACTGTTGAACCGAAGATAAGCAGTTGTCTATTAGTGCCAGTGTATTGTTGAACTGATTGCAGAAGCGAAGACTAAATGTAAGTCTTGTAGACGCAGAGGTCATGTTGCTTGAAGAACGCAGACCATATTTGAAGTGAAGACGCATCTCTTACTTTGCTAAAGAGACGCAACCTTTGAAGGGACGCAGTCTTTGAAGTGAAGACACAGCTCTCACCCTGTTGAATAGACGCAACTTTTACTTTACTGAAGAGACATGGCCTTTGGAGGGACACGACTTTGTTAAATGCGAGACTCGTATTCTGGGCACGTTTCCACGTATCTGGTGGAGTTGAGGAGATATCTCACCTTTAACGCGCAAAATTCGCGTCCGTTTAAGACACGTGCCACGCGTCGGGCGAAGATTGGGCCTCTAGACCGCGCCGCATATCTCTGCACTGTGTCTATAAAAGACAACAGTATTTCAAGAGTCATCATTAGACTCTTCTTCTTCTTCGCTGAGCCTTGTGTTCAGGATTAAGAAAAGCTTAAAGCTTTTTCCATTTTCATTCATCTTTGACACCAATTTCACGGTTGAAATAACACCAAAGACCAAACATCCTGCCTCGTCCTCCAGCGTTGTTACTCCCGAGGCTCAAACGGGTGGTCCTCCCATGCAAGAGGCCCCCATTTAAGGTAATAAAAAAGCATTTGAACTAGTTTACGCCATTGAAGAGGCTTAAAGAGTTTTCTTAACTTTTAAGTCTCTTTTGAATGTGAATCGCCAACGTGAGGTTCATGCCCGTGTTTGATTTTCAGACGCGGCTTTTGTATTGGTAGGCAAGACGCGGGTTTGACGACCTCTGCGTCTTCGCTTCATTAGCTTGAGTCCGTATCTGCCTATTGAACGCGGACCTCATTTGCGTTTTGAACCCAATACTCAGAATTTCTCTAAGTGAGGAAGGTTCAGACGCGGACTTCATGTGATCCTTGCGTCTTTAAGGTCAGGCACGGGTTTTACTGAGTCTCGTGTCTGAGTCCAACACTTAGAAAAAATTCTAAGTTGTGAATTTTGAAATGCGGACTTCATGCAAGCCTTGCGTCCTTGAGCTTTAAACACAGGTTTTGTTGATTTTTGCGTTTGAGTTTCAAACACTTAGCCATTTTCTTTTAGATTTCTGACTAACTGTTGTCTTGTTTGAAGTGCGATATTCTTCTAGCCCCTTGTCCAAGAAGTGCCACTTTGGGCACATAGATGGTGCTGATCCGAACTTAACCTTTGTGCTCCTGAGGACTGCTCCTATGACTACTGGTAAGTCAAAAGAGTGAAAGGATAGGTGTTGGCCCGGAGGCCTTCCTCTCTAGTTTTGATGATGATTAACTCATGTAGTTATGTTTACTAATAATATTGTGATTTTAGTTTCAGATTATAAATCAAGATATTAGTTGGTGATTGCTTCAAAAAGAGGAGGGTGGAAGCCTTCACTTGGTGATTCCCGAGCCCGAGCATCAAGATCATTCATAGCCATGCTCGTTGAATCACGGAGTTTGGACCGAGTCGACTTGAAAATGAAGATCGTCAAGAAGACATCGGTACCATAGTTTAGTTTTGTATTTAGATCCAAATTGTAAAGATTAGAATAGCATGATATGCTCAAGTTCACAACACACACGTTTTATGTTTTGGTTTTCGATTTTTGGTTTAACCGATCTTGGTTTGCATGGATAGATAGATTCAAAACAAGTTTACATGGTTTAATATATATAAGATTTGTTCTATATACATGCATGCTTCAACTTCTTAGACAAACTTAGTTTGATAGTCTATTTCATGAGTTTAGTGTTTTGGTATTTTTAATAAAACATAAATTTGGAATTAAAGTCAAAAACATGGATATATATATGTTTCATGTATATTGGACTTATGTCCATATGCAATTTGCTTCAAAGTGTTTAAATATCATGTTTTTGTATTTAGATGAGTTTTGGACAAAACGTATTTTCAATTCAAAAATCCAAGTTTTAGAAAATACGGTTTTTAGTTTTGGCAAAATTTCTATAACACAAAAATGGTTCAAAATGTTTGAAATTTGTGTTGAAAATTTTAACACAAGTTTGTATATCAATGAAAAATAATAAAACTATTTTTGTGTATTTTTAGAAGATTTATGAGAATTTTTAGAATTAAAAATAACATGTTTTTCTGACCAGAACTGCCTCTGCCAGGCTAGGTCGGTCGACCGGACGGTCGACCGTACCAAGTAGCCGGTCGACCATAGCGGTCGACCGACGTGCACGCTGGCTTACCCATAAGCCGGTCGACCGCACGGTCGACCGACTGAGAGTAGGGTTCTCTCAGGTTGCACCCAGTCGGCCGAACGGTCGATCGGACAGAGAGCCGTTGCTCTCTGTTTCTGGGTACGGTCAACCGAGCGGTCGATCGGTAGCTGCCAGCAGTCAAATGTGACCGTTGGCCGGTCGACCGATCGGTCGACCGACCGGTCGACCGGTGGTTCATTTTTGGCAGGATCTGCTGCCAACGGCTAGTTTTGAAAATGGCTATAAATACCCCATTGGAAAGAGGTTTTCTCTAAGAATTTTTGGACGAATTTTCTGAGCTTTCTCTAGTGTTTTCACAGCAATCAAAAGAACTTTTTGGGCTTTAATTGAATAATCTATTTGGTGTTTTTGCTAGGGTTTGAAAAATCAAAGAAAAGAGTTTTTGGAAAAAGTGTTTGATTCAACTTCTTTATTTTGGTTTCTAGTTTTTCCCAAGGATTTTCTTTGAGTTTTTTATTTCCATTCCTTTGATTTTTTTCACACTTGAGCTACATCTACTATCTTATTCTATAGAATATTTGTGTGGGAAAAGAGATTGTTTGTGGTCTTTTGATCACCAAGTTGTAAACCCCAAAATTTGCTTGGCTTTGTGCCTTTCCCTCATTGTGTTGAGGAAGTTGTGTGATTGGTATCCAATATTGCATATTTTACATCATAATTCCCATGCATATTACAAATAAATATGTGATTTTTACTCCTCTTCTCTACATATTTGCAGGTACACACTTAATGGAGAGATATCCAAATAATCACTTAATCAACACTAATTAAGTGATTAATCAAGATTAAAGATAAAGCCAAATTCAAATCCAGATCCAGAGAAATCCGCGCAACAAACGAAGATTCTAGATATACCACGTGGCTAACAACCTTGTAACTAATCTCCACCAGAAAGTTGTTAGCCAACGGCCACAAAAGTGCCGCGACTTGCGGCGGATCCACCGCAAAATCCGGGCCGTTGGATCTCAGATTTTGCGCCAACAAACTAGGCTCTCGAAGGTTCTCATCCATGCTATAAATACTCCATGAAGACCTGCGTACAAAAACTGAATGGAGAAGAGAGGAGATTAGTTTAGTATTGTAATTTTCATGTATTTTTCTCTTTAGGTTTTGTTCTTTAGATCCCTCTTCTTCTTCCCTAGAATTCAATGTAAAAGAGAGTGATTGTGAGGGAGAGAGCTTGTGTAATCAAGAGTGACACTTGAAGCAACAAGGATTGATCCATCCTCCTTCCTCTACTTGAAGCTTGGTTCTAGTTTATGTGCTTTCTTTACATGCTTTCTTTATTGCTTTGTTTACTTTCTTGCAATTTACTTCAAGCTTTGTTTTAGTTCTTTAATGGCTTGTAGCTAATTTTCCTTCCATGTACTAGTTTACCACTAGCTTAGCTTTCTTCACTAACTCATGGGTGATTGCTTTTGTTCATCTTGCAAGTTGTATGATCTTCTCTTCTCCGATGGTTAAACCACCATCTTGCAAGTGAGAAAGTAATTAGGTCAACACGCGAGACGAATCCTACACTAATGGAGTGACAACATTAGGCAAGCATTCGCTATCAAGGAGTCTAGTAAGTCTTGGCAAGCTAGCAAGGTAAGCTAGTCATGGATCTTTTTCATTCAAGCTTTCTTTAAGTTTTCTTTCCTTTTCTTGTGAATAAACCAATCCCAATCTTGATTTCTTTTCCGACAATTTCCACCATGAACATAGCCATCTTTTCTTTTAGTTTCTTTTACATTTGATTCACTAAGTTTATAAGCAAGAGAAGAATACTCGTTTGTTCACTTCACTACCACACATTAAAGCTTCCATCGCGAGCTCTCCCTGAGATTCGACTCGGTATAGTCCTATACTATAGCGGAGACAAGAAAGGGTACATCAAATACATTCGCTTCATAATAAGTACACCTTCCTAGTCTTAATCAAATTGGCGCCGTTGCCGGGGAGAGCAACGTATTTTTTTAGGTTAAAGTGAAGTACTAAACGATCCTTCTTCTCTGTTGCAGGTTACAGGAGAAGAAAACAGGAAACTATTCATTGCAGTAACATACAAGTGGACCTGGGACTCTGCTCAAGAAAGCAGAGCCCAGGATCCCTCCAAATTGCCGCGGATCCACGGCACTTTGCCGTGGGAACGCGGCAATAAGGAGTTAACTACTTACAAATTTTCTGCAGGGCCTCTGGTTCTGTAAAATACATCTGTTTCTATACTTTATTTCCTGTATTCTGCATCCTACTCCTGCTTAATTAAAAAACAGTAAAAAGTTGATTGAAATTGCTAAAAATTGTTTAGACACTTGCATTTTAGGCACGTGTCTCTTCAATTCTTTACTTTTACTGTTGAAGAGTGCTGGAGGCAAGGTACGTGTTTGCATTGCATTTAGACTAGGACAAACTCCTTGCTTGATTTTCATGCTTTGAGTGTATCCTAACTATATTTCTTGTACACTTGCACAATTCAAATCTAAGGGCATACCGGTAAATAAGATAAGGTGGGGGAGGTCATTACCCTTTCCTTAGCCCAAAAACCATTTTCCCAAGCACTCACTAACCCAAGCCCTAATTTAAAATCAAGTAGACGTTGGCCCTAGGGACATCTCGGACTCACTTAGGAGATTATCCTAAGGGGGAAAAGTGTTGGAATTTAACTCTTGCAAAATCGGTGTCTAGGAAAGGGGTTGAGGGCCGAAAGCCCGAAGGTTGCTGGTTACTTAATTAAGGAACGTCTCTGACGGAAAACCTCCCACCAACCTTACCCTTCCCTGGCTGATTAGCTTGTGGTTAGAGTCTACACTAAACCTCCCGTGGACAGTCTATTTGTTAGGAGTCGTCTAGGTCTAAGTCTACCCTCACTTAGGTTAGAAATTTTTTCTTTTGTTTGTTTGTTTGTTTGTTTGTTTGTTTTTTGTTTGTGATTGTGTGATATGGCTTATAATTACAATTCTTTCCATCCATATGTCACACACACTCCATATTCGGATAATTCCAACCCGGTGTTTTACAATATGCACCAACCAAATACGCCGGGTTGGCCTTATCCGAATCAATATGACCCATATCCCCCATCTAATAATTATAATGTCCAAAATAATTTCAACTCTTCATCGAGTCATTGGGGATTCCAGTCCCCCGAGTTTAATTATCAACCTTCTTGTCCACCATTTCCACCAAGTCTACAATATTCACAAGATTCATTTCCCGATTCCGCTTCATATACTCCTTTTTCTGAACCATTTGAAGAAAAATCTGAGTTACTAAGGAGTTTAGAAGCTAACTTACAGAGAGCTGAGCAAACACTTCCTGAATTATTTCCCTCTCCAATTCCACAGTATTTTCAAGAATCTTACTCAGTTCCACCTTCTCAGTATGAACAACCATTTGTCATGGAACCGAGTAATGATTTCTTGTGTGAGTCCACTTTTCCATCATCACACACTTTTGACTCACAATTTCACCATCACTTCCAAGACAATACTTCATCTTTTCATCCAAATAATGAAGTCATCAACTTTGAAAAGATGCTTGAAGACATGACCCATGCTCAAAATGCTCGTGCCCGTGACTTAGATTTGCTGATCCAAACTCTTCATTCTCATCCTATTTCTAAGGTCACTAGCCACTATGTTAAAACCAAAGAGTCATGTAGTCTTGGAAGTTCAGATTCAATTTCAGCACATTCACCTGAACTTGTCCACACTTCTGAAAATCCAATTGATATATTGGCAAGTTTTCCATTTCCTGAAATTGAACTGGAACATGATTTTGATCCTGAACTTCCACTTGATGATTCCAATCTACTTCCTGATTCAATCATGACTTCCATAACCTTACCTGATTTCAATCCATTTCCCAAGTCAGAATTGGATCCATTTCCTATCCATTGTGAAAATGAATCACCAATCTTTTATGATGATCACATAGAACTTGGCCAATTCCATACTTCTGAAAATCCCATTGATAAATTGGCAAGTTCTCCACATTTAATTGAACTACATGAAGAATGTGATCTTGAACCCCAATTTTGTGATTCAATCCTTTTTTCTGATTCCATAATGACTCCGGTATCTTTACCTCACTTCAATCCTTTTCCGGAGCCGACATTGAATCCAGTCACAATTCACAATGAAGTTGAATCATCCATTTTTGAGGATCATATTGAACTTGCCCAATTCTACACTTTTGAAGATTCTATTGACATTTTGGCAAGTTCTCCATCTTGTGGAATTGAACTCAATGAGAAATGTGACCTTGATTTTCTCGATCTCTTTACTTCTGAAACTGATTGTACAATTATTAAGGAAGATGTTGACTTAAGTTTTGAAGAATTGTACGGTGATGAGCTTGAATTTCTTAAAATTGGAAGTAAAGAGATATCACCCATATTAGGTCACATCCCATTGTTGGACAATGATTGTGGACTTGAGTTTTCATTTCTTGACTTGGACCCAATTTTTGAACTCACTTCGACTCCTGCACCATCACTTGACTTAATTCACTTCCCTGAGTCGGTGTTAGTTCCTGTTCATTCCGAGTCCAAGTCGACCATTCTATCATTTCATAATCCATTCTGGGACAAGGATCTTGATAAACTTGACTCTGAAATTATTAGGAAAATCTTAAAATTAGATGGGGTCATGTACATAATTAAAATAACACATGCATACATCATTTTAATGGGTCATATTTCTGAGATTTTTGGTGGGTTCCTGAAAACCCAACGCAAAGTTGATTGGGCCATGTTCCGTGGACCAATCCGACCACCACCGGAACCACCACCTTGAGGTACTTTTTTTCCTTCCCTCTCTATTTTGTTTCATGCATACATATATCATGATGCATTGAGGACAATGCATGAAATAAGTGTGGGGGAGGGTTTACTAACTTAGAGTTTTTAGATTTTATTTCTTTTACACTTCTTTTAATAAATAAAAATAAAAAAAAATAAAAATATAAAAAAATAAAAACTTTTTGAAATAAGAGACAAAGTTTTGTTCTATTTTTAAGAAAATTAAGATGTATCTTAGAAATTAAGAAAACCTTAATTATGACATCTTAAGCCTAGTTGAAATAATAGATCTTGTTTGAGATTATAGGCTAAGTAAGTAAAATTGGTGAGATATTTTTATCTTGAATTTTTACCTTAGATAAATATGCACTTTACACTTACACATTTCTTGGGATGGAGACAAAGACCAAAAATGCCATATAAATAAAGAAAAGAAAGAAAAAAAAATATAAATAAAAGATCACTTATTAAGCTGGATAACTATGCCTCAAGAAGCATGGTTACTCACGCCTAACGGTGATCTCACTTATTAAGCTGGATAATTATGCCTCAAGAAGCATGATTATTCACGCCTAACGGTGATAAAAAATAATCCCCTTTAGTTTCGTGGCCTTTTCTACTCGAGACCTTAAACCTGAGGGATGTTTTCTCATCTGGTGCCCTAAGACCGTCTGGTTTGGGAGTCATCGGTTAAAGGCTCGCTACAAGGGTAGACTAGAAAGCCTAGACTAAGGGAAGAAAAAGAAAAAGAAAAAAAAAATATATATGTATAAATAAAGAAATGGCTTTATGGTTGGAGTTGAAATCCCAGGAAATTTTCACTTACACGGTGTGCATATTATCTAGGTTTTATGAAAGATAAAGTATTCAATCCAATTTTGAATTCTTACCTTAATTAAAAGCAAGATCTTGCATGGATACTAAGTTTAAGGAAGAATAATTATAGGTGGACTTATGACCTAGGATCACTTATATTTTTGCAAAAATAGTTTAAAAACTTGTCTCTTATTCAAAATGCGTTTTCAAAATACTAACATTTGTCTTCTTTCTTGATGGATTTTGTGGGTGTAATCCGCTGAAAACCCTCAGGAGACAACACTCCTCCTCTAGGGTAACCTAGAGGTTTAACGGCTTGTTGCACATGCTCAGTGCAATCGCGTCACCTGCGAAAGTGGTGTAATAAAATTGGTAGTTTAGATTTTCTTTCTTTGTTTTGCTCGGGACGAGCAAAAGAATAAGTGTGGGGGTGTGATTGGTATCCAATATTGCATATTTTACATCATAATTCCCATGCATATTACAAATAAATATGTGATTTTTACTCCTCTTCTCTACATATTTGCAGGTACACACTTAATGGAGAGATATCCAAATAATCACTTAATCAACACTAATTAAGTGATTAATCAAGATTAAAGATAAATCCAAATTCAAATCCAGATCCAGAGAAATCCGCGCAACAAACGAAGATTCTAGATATACCACGTGGCTAACAACCTTGTAACTAATCTCCACCAGAAAGTTGTTAGCCAACGGCCACAAAAGTGCCGCGACTTGCGGCGGATCCACCGCAAAATCCGGGCTGTTGGATCTCAGATTTTGCGCCAACAAACTAGGCTCTCGAAGGTTCTCATCCATGCTATAAATACTCCATGAAGACCTGCGTACAAAAACTGAATGGAGAAGAGAGGAGATTAGTTTAGTATTGTAATTTTCATGTATTTTTCTCTTTAGGTTTTGTTCTTTAGATCCCTCTTCTTCTTCCCTAGAATTCAATGTAAAAGAGAGTGATTGTGAGGGAGAGAGCTTGTGTAATCAAGAGTGACACTTGAAGCAACAAGGATTGATCCATCCTCCTTCCTCTACTTGAAGCTTGGTTCTAGTTTATGTGCTTTCTTTACATGCTTTCTTTATTGCTTTGTTTACTTTCTTGCAATTTACTTCAAGCTTTGTTTTAGTTCTTTAATGGCTTGTAGCTAATTTTCCTTCCATGTACTAGTTTACCACTAGCTTAGCTTTCTTCACTAACTCATGGGTGATTGCTTTTGTTCATCTTGCAAGTTGTATGATCTTCTCTTCTCTGATGGTTAAACCACCATCTTGCAAGTGAGAAAGTAATTAGGTCAACACGCGAGACGAATCCTACACTAATGGAGTGACAACATTAGGCAAGCATTCGCTATCAAGGAGTCTAGTAAGTCTTGGCAAGCTAGCAAGGTAAGCTAGTCATGGATCTTTTTCATTCAAGCTTTCTTTAAGTTTTCTTTCCTTTTCTTGTGAATAAACCAATCCCAATCTTGATTTCTTTTCCGACAATTTCCACCATGAACATAGCCATCTTTTCTTTTAGTTTCTTTTACATTTGATTCACTAAGTTTATAAGCAAGAGAAGAATACTCGTTTGTTCACTTCACTACCACACATTAAAGCTTCCATCGCGAGCTCTCCCTGAGATTCGACTCGGTATAGTCCTATACTATAGCGGAGACAAGAAAGGGTACATCAAATACATTCGCTTCATAATAAGTACACCTTTTCCGTCTAATCATTGTGCAAGTGGGTTGTATCTCTTAAGTTGTGAGGTGATCCTTGTGTTGCTTTGTGCTAATCCCTCAAGTTGTGAGGTGATTGTTTGTTGGCTTGGTGTTGTACCTCAAGGAGGAGGTTGTGTTTGTAAAGAGAGCAGTTGGGTACTCCTTGTAATTGTTATTGCCCTAAATCCTCGGTGGAGGTTCCCTGTGTGGGAGTCCTTTGTGGACAAGCTAGTAGAATTGAAATCCTTCTGTGTGAAGGCGGGGATGTAGAGCTGGGTGCTCGAACCTCGAAACATATCTTGTTGTTTGCGCTTGATCCCTTGGCTCTTACTCTCTCTCTATATTGTGCCTTGCATCAATTCATATTGTTCATTCATAATTATTTGCTTGGCTTGTTTCAGTGTGCATCTCTTGTTAATTGCAATTAGTTTTTAAATTCCGCATTAAGTTCATTAGATTAGTATTATCACCTATTCACCCCCCCTTAGGTGATTTTTAATTGGTATCAGAGCCACGCTCCTGATATTTAGGTTTAACCACCTAGGAGTGAGATCTTGGTTTGCTAATCTTCATTTGCACACATATAGTTGTACTCATGGATAGCCCTCCTATGTTTGGTTTTTCTAGACATGATATTTGGAAGGCCAAGATGAGTTGTCATTTAAAAAGCCTAGGACATCTAGTTTATCAAGCCACTACTCAAGAATCCTACCCAAATGCTAGCAAGCATAAAAAGGCCAATGCACTTGCACTTAAAACACTTAGAGCATCTCTTAATGAAGATCTTTTACATATGTTTGCTCATTATGATTCAGCTTTTGCAGTTTGGAGCATATTGACTTCTCCCGAGCTATCAAGGATTATCAACAAGTTGAGAAGATCTAGGAGAGACAAGTCCGATGAGTATTGCCTCATGGTCTAAGGGAAAGACTCCCTTGATGTACAATCGGATTCTCAACTAAATGATAGCTCTAGCTCATATTGCTATGGATGTTTAGAAGTTCAAAACTTAAATGTTGAACTTGCTTCAAAGCTTGAAATTTTTTTGCAAAAACATGACCTTTTGAAAAAGAAGCATTTTGATTTAAAAGAAGAAATGAAGGATTTGTGTTCTAGTTTTGAAGTGATTTTGCAAGAGAAGGAAGAGATTACTAGTGAACGTGACTCACTTAAATCTCAACTTGACCTTGTCCTAAAGGAAAATGAATTTTTAAAAGGCAAAAATGATTATGATGATATTTTGAAGAACAATGAGGTTTTATCTTCAAAATTGGATTTTGTTTTAAAAGATAACCTTACTTTGAAAAATGAAATTGATTTCATTACAAAAGAACTAGGTTTGGTTTTAAATAAAAATAAATCTTTGCAAAATGATTTAGATTCTCATGTTTGTCATGCTAGTGTAGCTTCTTCTTCTAGCACATTTATTGCATGCTCCACTTTATCTTTAGGTATTGAAAATGATATAAATGTTTTAAAAAAAGTGTTGATTGTTTGGGCTCCACTTTGAGCCAATGTGCTTTGAATCATACACGCTTGGAAACCTTGGTTCGAAAGAAATAAGTTCCATCTTTGCATGCACACCCATCACGGCATACACATGCTTCCCACGATCACCACCATCACATGTATGCTCATGTGTTCATTTGTACACATTGTGGTCGTAAGGGCCACCTTGCTAGATTTTTCTATGATCGCTTACATGATGAAAATTTAGCAACTAATTTTGTTTGGGTTAGAAGAGATACTAACCCCTATGGACCCAAAAGGAAATGGGTACCAAAGACCACCCCTAAAATTTTTGATATAGGTGTGGGTTCTCGCATCACGTGAGAATGGCGGTGCCTTGAAGTGGATGCGTTCCGTGCTTAAAGAAAACAATTTGGATGCATCACTTTCAAGGGAATTTTGGTGGAGAGGACCACCATTGGTTTGGAGAACTATGTAGGCTGTCTAAAAATCACTAAAAGACAAGCCATTAAAAAGCAGAGTTTCAAGTTCTAGACGCGTGGGCTCGACACCCGCGTCTCAACATCAAGGCGCGTGGGCTCGACACCCGCGTCTCAACATCAAGGCGCGTGGGCTCGACACCCGCGTCTCAACATCAAGGCGCGTGGGCTCGACACCCGCGTCTCGGTTATAACCGCCCTGGTTATGGGGCCAGTCGCCACCCACATAGCGGGGAGGTCAGCCCCTCGTTGTGGAGTGTTTTTAGGGGGCACGTTCACCCTGGAACCCCTATAAATAGCCCCGTCGCTATGAAGAAGGGGTCGATTTTTGGAGGAGAAAAAGAAGGGGTCGGATTTTCTTTAGTCAGACGACAACAAGACAGAGACAGGAGAAAGAGAGCTAAACTCTTCAACATGCTCGCTGCGTACGAATTGTCCTTTGCCTACCTTCTCTTTGAGAGTTTTGGTAGACAGAGCTGTGCTACTCCCTCTACCAGCCAAAGAGAAGATTCCCTGACGATCCCGACGGTCATCCGGTCAACAGAGAACAAGATTCACTCTCCACCGCCACATGAAGAACCCAGCATTAAACAAAGGGAGGATTCAAGACTTAACATCCTCCCTCCCTTGTAACTGGAAGGAAAAAGCAGTTTTGTTGTAATTTTTTCATCTGATTCAAGGAAAATTTTACAGTAGAGACTTCTTTCTCTTTTTTTCCGGCGCGTACAAGAGATGGCGACTCCGCTGGGGACTACATTTGTCACTGATGAGCAAATCGTGGCGCAGGATGACGTCCTCCGTAAGGGAAAGATGGTCGAATCGCTCATTGTCGAGTTCGACCAGGCGAAGTACGAAGAGTTTCTCTCTTCCGGCTCCAAGAGCCCAAAGACCCGCGTCTGCCGCCGGGTCTCGACGGGGAATGGCCCCGAGGCCCGATCTGTGGCTCTCTCGGGCGCTGCTGCTGCCAACTGTGCCAAGCAAGGTACACGCGCCAACGCCTCTCAGAAGGCCCGCGTGGTCCCAGGCACAACTGCCTTTGCGACCAACCGCGTCGCACAGAACACCCGCGTCAGCATCTCTCAGGAGACCCGCGTGGTTAAAATCTCTGATGTTCAGCATCAGGATGTTGTTGGTCTCTCTCCACCTCCGCGACGCAACCGGAATGCTGAGCGTCGACAGAGGAGACGTGCGCGTCAGCTGCAAGTTGGAACCTCTGGTTGTCTGACTGAGGCTGGACGCAGCATACAAACTGGCGCCTTGCTCGCGCCCCGCGAAGTCCGCGTTTGGCGGCCCAAACGCGAGATTCCTTCAGTTAGGTCCTCTGAGGACCAACTCACCAAACGCCAAGGTGAAGCCTATGCGCCTTGTCAAGCACAAGAGGCACGCGCCTATAGACGTGGGGCCCAGCAGCCCACTCTCTCTCAAGTGTCTCTGCCCCGACACACCAAGCAGCAACGCGACAGGCGCGTCTTGTCTCAACAGAGACGCCAGACGCGCGCTGAACAGCTGCGGCGCGAGAACCGTGTCCCTGAAGCCTGCGTCCAGGCTGTACAGCACATGGATGCCTCCCGTCTTCGACGTTGCGAGGCTAATCTTTTCAATCCCCCTCCCATGGACTTGAGGGATTATTTGACGAAGAAAAGAAGTGCCAATCAGGCCACTTCGTCGTGTTGCTGCCAACAGCTCATCCATATGCTCTCTGAGTGCCGTTGCGGATCAGGCGTACATCAGCAGTCTTTAGTCAGACAGCTGACCCTGATTCTCCCGTCAGCTAAAAGAAGACACTCCCACAGAAGGAGAACCTTCTCTGACGTTGAGTACCCGGAGCTCACTGCGAATATGACAAGCAGGAGTAAGGTAAAACAACCTGCAGTCAGCTCAGATGAGTCTGACTCTGAACCGGAAGGGGTGTATCAACACACTCGCACCCGGACTGGGGCCATTCCCCCAATTGACTATAATGCCTTAGCCCATGGCATTAAAGTGAATGATTCTCACTCCGCCTTAGCAGAATCGAGGGCTTCGAACTCTTCCGTCGAGAAGGAGACCTCTGCCTACATGACAGGCACTCCTGAGGAGACGGCTAAACGTTTAGAGCAGATCCAGAAGGCACAAATGGATATGATTCTTTCTCAGCAGGAATCTATCAACTCCCTTAAGTAGGCAATTGCACAGCTGCTCGAAGACAGGAGGAGATCTCCTCCTAAAAAGTCAAAGGGCAAAGGGAGAAAGGGAGAAAGTTCATCTTCTGAACCTTCTGAGGAGACGCGACGATCTACTTCCGGCTCGTCCAAGTCCTCGTCGCAAGTAAAGGGCGACCAAGGCCCGGGGAAGGCTCATGCTAAAAGAATGAGTCAACTGGAGCGACGCCTCGAGGCCCTTGCCAATCGCAAAGACCTCCAAGAAGTAGGAGTGGTCTGGCCCTATCCGGCTGAGTGGGACTTAGTTCCATACCCTCCCAAGTTCAAAGCTCCAACTCTCCAAGCCTTTGATGGGAAAGGGTCACCCAATCAGCATATCTACTACTTTAAATCCCAAACTGAGAATGTAGTAGATAATGATGCCATCCTGGCCCGTCTGTTTACAGCACCCTGAAAGGGTTGGTCTTTGAATGGTTCATGAAGCTCCCAGAAGGTTCTATCAAGAACTGGGGCGATTTGGAGAAGCTGTTCTTAACACGCTTCTTCGAAGATGACTCGAAAGTCACGATGCCCACCCTTTTGGCTACTAAACAGCGAAAGGGAGAGTCCGTTAAGTCTTTCGTGGAAAGGTTTCAGAACGTGGCACTCCGGTGTCCAAGCGGTATGACCCAGGCCACCCTGGTGGAAACATGCCGCCACAATCTTCAAACCTCACTCCTTGCTCAAATAGGAGTTGCTGAAAGCCGCACCTGGAAGCAATTAGTCCAACAAGGTGAACAGGCTGAGGAGATTGTCGCCCGCGTCAGAGCGGAGGAAGGTAAGCCTAGGCCAGAAAGGTCGACAAGGCGTACGCCAGACACATCCCTCCAAACAAAGCGGAAGGATAATTTGGCAACGGAGACCAAATCTCTCGCCAAACCTCAATCAGGCAAGGCGAGTGGCTCTTAAGCCAGCCACGCGCCAACAAGCAATATTCCTTCAAGGAGGAACATGTCGATTCGCTCTTTAAACTACTCAACAAGAGCAACCGGCTGAAGCTCCCTGAAGCTCGACGCCCCGAGGAAGTCGGCAAGACCGACAATCCCACCTATTGCTTGTACCACAGGATGCTGGGGCACCCTACCAAAAGCTGCTAGGTCTTCAAGGACATCCTTCAAGCTCTGATTGACGCGGAGGTGTTGAAACTCCGACCAGAGCAGAAGAAGGTGACGGCTAATGTGACGTCAGTTCTCCAGTTCGGAAGACAACCCCCGACACCCTCTGGAGTAGTCCCTATCCCAAGAGGAGAGCTGAGAGTGGTCAACACAGACCCTCACCAGCAGCAAGCGAAAGGCTTGGTACCCGTTCCTACACCTCAAGGGGAAACCATGTGGGTCCACCCTGACCTTGTCAATGAACAGCAATGGACTACTGTGACCAACAGGAAATCCAAAGGCAAGGCAAAGGCCTCATCCTGCAATGTGGTGGGTGCCTCCTCTCAAGAAGCCGAGACTGATGTTCCCTCGTTAACCGACTCAGAGGAAGAAACAATAGTCTTGGCCGCAGAGCCCAACCAACCGATGACGGGAACCCGTTCGGGACAGCCGTACTTGAAGCAGTATGACGAGATGGCGGTAGTCCCTCCACAACCAGCTGCAGAACTAACCAAGCCCTCCACAAGACAACCTGTGGAGAAACAGAAAGAAACTCGGTTTTCTCGAGTTCTTTCGAAAGGTATGGCGGAAGGACCCACGACACCTTACCACTTTGATGTCCTGGCTCAACTAGCCAATATCCCGGCACGCAGTACCTTGTATGAACTTCTTAGACTATCAAAGTCGACCAGAGAAGCTCTACAAGAAGCTCTGGCAAATGCCGAGGTCTTCATGACCCAGGTGCCGAAGGAGGAAGATGTAGAGGATTGCCTCCACACCTCCCCAAGTGCTCCCTGCATTACCTTCAAAGCAGATGATATGCAGGTTAAAGGGAAGCATGATCGACCCCTGTATTTCACAGGGTATATTGGATCGTCTGAGGTGAACCGCATTCAGGTAGATCCAGGGTCCGCGTTGAGCATCATGCCTCGCCGGGTCATGCAACATCTGGGCATTCCCACTCATCGTTTGAGCCCTACTCAGACAACTATCTGTGGGTTCAATGCCAATCAGACCCGTCCGATGGGGAAAATCAAGCTCAAATGCCAGATTGGAAGCCTCAAGTCGGAAGTGACATGCTACATCATCGACGCCGACACTTCCTACAATCTATTGCTGGGACGACCGTGGATTCACCGCAACTCCATCGTTCCCTCCACTCTCCACCAAGTCATGAAATACATTGACGGGAGTGGAAAGGTGCAGACGTTGATTGCCGAAAGGTATCCGTTCAAAGGGGTCGAGAATTATTTCACCGACTCTTTGCTGTACCAAGATCCGGTGGAGACGGATGAAGTCCCGCGACCAGAGGAGCCAGACTCTGGTAACGAAGCTGACATCGAGCCCGAGAAAGAAGAGTGCCTGTGGGAGTTAGAACCACTTGTAAAGAGCACTAATAAGCTCGATGTTGATGATACCACCGACGATGTAGGCGGTTGGTATATTAATGAAGATTTAGATTTTGCGTATTTTTCTGTGTTTGCTTCTGATTCAGTACCATTAGACACTAGCACCGAAGTAGACGATGACCCCTGGTCGGTAATAGATGCTTTGACATCGTTGCATGTACCAGTGAAGTCGTCCTTCGAGACATACCAAGATAATGGTAATGCGCAAGAATCTATATTTATGGTTCCAGCAAGACGGAAAGGCCAAAAATCAATTCTTTTTGGGTGAATCTCGTCTGAACCAACGCCCCGCGAAGAATCGGAAGGCGAGGAGGAATCCCCTCAGTTCGGTCATTATGAACCAAAAGCACTCAAAATGATGAGATGCATGGGGTACGACCTGACCAACAGACCCGGGTTGAACTTCGGCAAAGGAAGGAGGACGCTGCTTCGATCCTTTGTGCCGAAAGGGAAGGCCCCCGATTATTATCATCAGACGCGCCGGGGGTTGGGCTATGTATCAACTCCGGTCCCATCAGCCTCCGATTCTCAGGAATCGTCGAGCAACGATTACTCTTCAGACACATCATCTTGGGAGTCAGATGTCAGTGTCGGCAACATCTTCAAGGAACTTTCAGTGAACATGGTTTCGACAAGTCACCTGGAAGATGGAAATGAAGAAATGATCCAATCTGATACAGATCCTTGGATCAAACATTTAAATGCTCTTTGGGACACTCGCTTTGAACAGCGCGAGCCACCCACAGAAGACAAGGTTGTTCAGATCAACCTAGGAGATGAGGCTCACCCTAAGCCCATCTTCATAAGTGACGGCCTGTCACCTTCGGAGAAAAAGGATCTAATATCTCTTGTACAAGAATATATAGACGTCTTCGCCTGAAATTATGAGGACATGCCAGGACTCGATCCTCAGGTGGCTATGCACCGCCTCAACATCAATCCGGACGTAAAGCCTGTCAAACAACAGCAGCGATGGTTTCGTCCAGAAATAATGGAGGCAATTCAATCAGAAGTCAGAAAACTTATTGATTCTGGCTTCATCAGGGAAGAACAACATCCCGACTGGGTAGCCAACATCGTCCCCGTCGCCAAGAAGAACGGGAAGATCCGGATCTGCATCGACTTCCGCGATCTAAACGAGGCCTGCCCCAAGGACGAATTCCCATTGCCGATCACAGATGTCATGATTGACAATACTTGTGGATTCGAACGAATGTCCTTCATGGACGGATTCTCAGGATACAATCAAATCAAAATGTATCCTGATGACGAAAAGCATACCTCCTTCAGGACACCTCTAGGGGTATATTGCTACACCGTCATGCCCTTCGGACTGAAAAATGCAGGGGCAACATACCAAAGGGCCATGAACGCCATTTTCCATCAGCAAATACGCAAAACGGTGGAATGTTATGTTGATGACATCGCGGTAAAATGCTGCACTAAAGGTGATCACATAGCGGACCTGAAGGTGGTCTTCGACATCATGCGGGCTCATCAATTGAAGATGAATCCCACAAAGTCCTTCCTGGGGGTGGCCAGTGGCAAATTCTTAGGATTTGTTGTAACATCCACCGGAATTCACTTGGACCCGGAAAAGGTTCGCGCTATCCAGGAGATGCAACCCTCGAGAAATCTCAAAGAACTCAAGGGATTGTAGGGACGATTGGCGTACATCCGCAGGTTTATCTCAAACCTCTCCGGAAGATGCCAACCCTTCGCTAAGTTAATGAAGAAGGGTGTCTCATTCATTTGGAATGACGCTTGCCAACAAGCGTTCGAGGAAATCAAGCAATACCTCACCCAACCACCAGTCCTTGCAGCTCTGGTATCCGGAAAGCCTTTCCTGGTGTACGTCCGGGCAATGGATCATTCTTTGGGAGCTCTATTAGCTCAGAATGATGATCACGGACGAGAGCAAGCAATCTACTATTTGAGTAGAACAATGATCGGAGCCGAACATCGGTACAACCCGATCGAGAAGGAATGTTTGGCATTAGTGTTCGCCATTCAGAAAATGCGACACTATCTGGTAGGCCAAACTATAAACGTCATATCAAAAGTCAACCCCCTGAGGTTACTTATGACTAAGCCTTCATCATTGAACGGCCGGCTGGCAAAATGGGCCATATTGCTATCCCAATATGAGATGCACTTTTTACCACAAAAGGCCATTAAGGGACAAGCAGTGGCGGATTTCCTTGCTGAGCACCCAGATCCGAGGGCAGCCAAAGTCTACGAGGATCTACCAGATGAAGTTGCTGAAGTCTGCCTGACTCAGACATCGTTCGAAAGTCAAGTATGGCAACTTTTCTTCGACGGTGCATCAAGAACAAGCCCAAAGGGACACGTAGTAGCGGGGGTAGGAGTAGTACTCGTATCCCCACAAAATTATGTGATTCCCCGAGCTGTCTCATTAACTGAGCCTTGTTCCAACAATGTGGCGGAGTACAACGCTCTTTTGATTGGGATTCAATTCGCCGATGAGATTGGTGTTAAAAATCTCGAGGCATACGGCGACTCTAAACTCATCGTCAGCCAAGTTCGCGGGGAGTACGAAGTCAGA
The DNA here is from genome assembly GCA_038442645.1 of Agave tequilana. Taxonomy (NCBI): domain Eukaryota; kingdom Viridiplantae; phylum Streptophyta; class Magnoliopsida; order Asparagales; family Asparagaceae; genus Agave; species Agave tequilana. The sequence goes on along the minus strand of JAVJIF010030599.1, from coordinate 190,721 downwards.
CATGAGGACCTAGTACCCTACCACAACGCAACTATCCGCATGGCCGAGGGGTTTACAAGCTTCTACATCGACCATGTACCGCGCAGGCAAAATGCGCACGCGGATGCACTCGCATCCCTCGCGGCCTCCTTAACTCTTCCAGCTGGAGCAATGGAGAAGATATTCGTCTACAGCCACGACCTGTATTGCCCGAGAAATGCTCTCGAGGGCTATCAGGAGTCAAAGGGAGATTGTCAAGGCAAAGAAGCACTGAAATTGTCAACCGGTTCAGAGCTTAAAGACTGGCGATTCCCCTACATTGATTTCGTCTTATACGACATTCTGCCTGAAGACACCAAAGAGGCGGCTGCCATTCAAAAGAAAGCCCCCAAATTCTATTATAATGCGATTACGCGAACATTGTATCGTCGATCGCATGACGGGATCTTGCTCCGGTGCCTCTCACCAAAAGAAGCCCAAGAGGTATTGAGAGAAGCCCACGACAGTATGTGTAGAGCCCATCAACCTGGCCCAAAACTGGCACATCGACTCCAAAGATTGGGTTACTATTGGCCCAAGATGGTTGCCGACGCCGTCACCTATGCTAAAAGATGCCACGCTTGTCAAGTGCATGGGGATTTCATCCATCAAGCACCAGGGTATCTCCACTCTACAACCTCTACCTGGCCATTTGAAATGTGGGGGATGGATGTGGTTGGCCCTATCAGCCCACCATCATCAAAAGGACATCGATTCATTTTGGCAATAACCGATTATTCTCTAAGTGGGCTGAGGCCATTCCTTTGAAGGAGGTCAAATCGTCGAACGTGATCAAGTTCGTGAAACATCACGTTATTTACCATTTCGGTGTACCTCGGCGAATTGTCCATGACAATGGACCTCAGTTCATCAGCCAGGCTTTCCAGAGATTCTGCGCTAAGTTCAGAATCCAGAGTGTGTCCTCAACGGCATACTATCCTGCCGCTAACGGCCTCGCAGAAGCTTTCAACAAGACTATTGGCAAGCTTCTCAAGAAGTTCGTCTCGAAAAGTCAACGAGACTGGGACGACAAGTTAGGTGAATGCTTATGGGCTTACCGCACAACTGTGCGAACCCCAACTAAAGCTATGCCATTTTCTTTGGTATACGGGTGTGAAGCCATGCTCCCACTGGAAATCCAAATTCCATCTCTACGCGTCGCCTTGACAGCAGAGATGACAACAGAGGAAAAGCATCGACAGCGACTCCAGGAACTGGAGGCCTTAGATGATAAATGTCTGTAGGCCCAACGACAAATCGAGCTCTACCAAGCTCGTATTACCAGAGCCTTCAACAAGAAAGTTAAAATGCGAACTTTCAAGAAAGGCGATCTTGTCTTAGCCGTCAGAAGACCCATGGTAATGACGCACAAGACAAAAGGAAAATTCCAACCCAAATGGGAAGGACCATTTGTAGTAGAGTCAGTCTACTCAAATGGGTCATATCGCCTCATAACCTCAAATGGCGATACACTCATGATGCCGATCAATGGCAGGTTCCTGAAGAAATACTATCCTTAGATGGTATTCTTCCGCTGATCAAGTTAAAAGTACACCTCTGATCAAAGTAAGAAGAATTTCTTCATTATAACATCCGACGCCCCTGACGGCTAAGGATAGAGGAAAATGTTGGCTTCTAAGCCCAACATAAGTCTTCGACAACTCATCATGCTGAGGGGAATAGCTTGGCTAGCCCAACTCAAACGGTAGTTGGTAAAGGCACCTCAAATCCGTTGATAGCTGAGGGTTTGCTAAAAATCCTAAGTGGACTTGGCTCCACTCTTTCCTCCAAAATCCCTTACCAATTCTCATCCACAGAATGGTAGGTCTACAAAATACAACCATTACTAAGTTAACACTATACCTCTGGTAATGGAAACTTTTCAATATTCCTTGTCGAGTACAAATTTTGTTTGTCAACTCTACACGGAGAATCAAACTTTCAAATTTGCCAAGTTAACACTATACCTCTGGCACTTCAAATTCCCACTTGTTAATTCTCACCAATAGAATGACAGGTCCTCAAATTGCTCTTATCATGAGTCAATCTTTGTCAAGTTAATACTACACCTCTGACAAATTACTGTTAAAGTTTAACACCACACCTCTAAACAGTAATCAGGTTTCTGTCAGGTTTAATATTACACCTCTGACAGTCACTTTTCTTCAGACTTCCATATCGAAGCTGAAATGGATGATGCTAAGTTAACATTACACCTCTAGCATCAAGTCATTGCTAAGTTAAACAATACACCTATGGCCATGACTTTCCCTCGGACTTCCTCATACAAGCCGAGATGACCAATGCCAAGTTCAACATTACACCTCTAGCATTACCCTCACTGTCAAGTTAAACATTACACCTATGACAGTAACACTTCTGAGTTAAGTTAATATCACACCTCTGACTCACATCCTTGTCAAGTTAACATTACACTTCTGACAAGACCACTTTTAACCCGTTAAGTTAATATCACACCTCTAACGGTAACAAACTTTCCTAGATTCCCCACGAGTCAAGTCTCACTTGTTATTCTCTTCAACAGAATAAAAAGTCTACCTAAAAGCATTGTTAGGTTAATACTACACCATCAACAGTGTTTCCATCAAATCCCCAGCTGAGCTCAATCAAGTTAATCCCAAACACTTGATAAAAGTTCACCCTCCCTGGGGGTACCAATTCTACTTGTCACTTTCTCTTATAAAGTGGCAGGTTCACCAAAAAATTATTTCATCTCTGTCAAGTTAATATTACACCTCTGACAGTATTGTGAGAGTTCTTGAAATAGGATCTTTCCCTACAAAGTTTGACTTATTAAGATTATCATCATAATTTTGACAAAGTCAAAGATTCTTTGCTTCTATGAGTCTAACTGAAGACAAAAAGTTTAAGACAATGAAAGAGGCAAAAAGAAAAGTGTCACTTTTATTTATATCCAGGCATACGAAAGTGATACAAAACGCTCTCTTATACAATAAGATTGAGTGTTACAATTAAGGAGTACAAAGAAGTCCCTCTCTCTCTCAGAGGCCGTACTCACTCCTTGAAGCCGCATCTGATTCCAAGTGCACGATGTTTGGAAAAGCGCCAAACTGTGGTGAGAATAGAAGCTGGCCGTACCACGATGCATGATGTAAACATCGAAAGAGCCCTAGCTGACTAAGCTAAGAGCAATGGTGTTCTTGAGGTCCGGTGGCAGCAGAAAGCCCTGCAACCCTTCATTCATGAGCATCTCTTTCGCCAGAAGGGCATCCAACAAACATGGAGTGTCCTCGATGTCACTTCTGGGGTGAGAGAGGAAGGGGATGCTATCTGCCACTATATCCACCGTAACCCCCTCGCCGCCATACCCACTGTGACCGTGACCAGCCCGCAAGCATGACGGGTGCGTCACGTTCAAAGAGATCTTGACGAGGGTTAAGTCCCCGTCAGGGATCGTGATTTCTTCCCTTGTGGACGACGGAGACTATGATTTCTTCCCTTGTGGACGAACATCGAACGAGTTCGCCGACCGGAATATCCTTCCAGGGGCCCAGCGAACCTGAAAAAGGACAATCAAGCCTACCTACATGGAATAAACAAGGGGGTTAGAAAATCTGGAACTTATTATACTTCAACAAAGAAAACTAAGTGACAGACGCGGCTATTGTCGAAGACTTCAGACGCGGTAATGAGCCCGCGCAGTGAGTCAAAATACCGCGTCAACAGAAGCAGACGCGAATCAAAACTGTGCCACACATAGGATTCAAACGCGGTCGACGCGAATCAAAACTGTGCCACACACAGGATTCAAACGCGGTCTCATTTTGCCCCCGCGCCTAAAACACAAGGCGCGAAAGAACTCAGACGCCGAAAATTGCCATCTCCCTGTCGAGGGAACAGGGGTTGCAAAATTCGGGTCTGAAACCTTCGGCCCGAGTTGGAATTCATCCAAGTCAGTGGCCTTAAAACGCGAGCTTTATGAGCAAAGTCAGCGCCAAGTGCTAAAGACTTCTGTACTCACGTCCAGGGAAGTTTAAGTCGGTGGCGCAAATTCCAGAAGGAAGGCACCAACTATGACTTCATGACAACCTCTTCAAGAGATGCCAAAGTGCAAACCTAGGTGGACTAGAAACATCACGGCAAGTCGGGACGGCATACCAGCAGAGGCCTCTGTCAAGAGTTTAACTCTCTGCATCAGAGTATGGACATGGAAGGTGATCAGAGAGACACTTTGTCCTGAAGAGACCAAACAGAAGCATAAAAGCTCTGGGTCATCTTCTTCCCCGGAGTCGTCTTCATCCATGAAGACAGTACCCCTGTTAGAAACTCTGAAGAAGGCGGAAGTTCTCAGAGCAATCGTTCTCTTAAAAGAGAAAATAGTCTAAGATTGGGACTGCTAAAGAAGGCGAGCCCCTATTTATAGGCCGTTCCTGGTAACCGTCATTAATGGTTCATCAATTGGAACCGTCGGCCTTAATGACCGCACGATTGTCAAAGTCCAATGGGAAGCTGACGCGTGGAGGGTCGCTTCGGGAAACGTCGAAGACGCTGGTCTACAACCGCCAGCGCCGGTTTTACATTAAAGGACATTAACGCCCAAGTCCAATGAAGAACCGACGCGTGGACAACTGCTTCGGGAAACAACGGATGACCCGGTTTCCCAATCGTCAATGAAGACTTGACGTTCAAAGATCTCATAAAATCTTTATGTCAGGCCGCATGTAACGTCTAGAAGTTACATCGATACGCAGATGGGAAAACCGCGTCCTGGAACCCGCGTCTCCTTTTTCAGAATAAGTGACGTCCACTTGCGTTCCAAAGGAAAGACCGCGTGACTCAGAATCGCGTCCCTTCAGCAAACAGGGCCCATTTTAAGGGAAAGCACTGGACTCAGATAAGGACTTAGTCCATTCTGAGATTAAGGGGAAAATACACAAGACTGCGTCCCTCGCGTTCGCTCGAGTCGCGTCTTCATTGGCAGGACAGACTCGCGTTACTCAAAGCCGCGTTTCTCTCTGCGAGTTGACGCCGCCGCGTCTCCCTATGGATTGACGCTGCGTCTCATCAAAAGGACTTAGTTCTATCTGAGTTCTTATGAACTGATGACCGCGTCTCTCCATGAATTGACGCCGCGTCTCATCAAAAGGACTTAGTTCTACCTAAGTCCCTATGAACCAATGCCGCGTCTCATCAAAAGGGCTTAGTTCTGCCTAAGGTCCTATGGGTCAAACGCCGCGTTTCATTTAAAGAACTTAGTCTCACCTAAGTTCAGCATTCACAGTCAGTTAATCAAAGATTGTGATCAAGAGGTCGAATTCATCAAAGGAGGTGGAACCAAAAACTTCAAAGACTTTTATTATATCAAAAATGATAAAAGCTAATACAAAACACTCTTAGTGAACAGAGTGTCCTTCTTAAAAAAAAAAAAGAGAGAAGGCTACAAGTCCTGGTCCGCCAAAGTACGGATTTGCTCTCTAAGGCGATGTATCTTATGTTGACGCGCTTTCTCAACCTCCATGAGAGCTCGGGCCCGCAGATCCGCTTCCGACAAAAATCCCTGCGCTTGCACTCGGAGGGATTCCAGCTCGGACGAACGAACAGAGAGGTCCGCTTCAGCTTGCGCCTTGGTAACCTCTAACTCCGCTAGCCTCTTTTCAGAGGTAGCAAGCCTCTCTTCGTTGAAGACAATCATGGCCTCAGCCCTGGCTATAATAGCCCGAGAGTCAAGGATAGCCTGCTTTGCGGCCTGTATGATCGTCTCTGACTCCTCGGACTCAATAGCCAGCCTTTGGTGATCAGCCTGGACACGTTCAAGAAGACGAGTGCTATCGGTGATCTTCTCCTCCACCTCTCTTCGCTCCTGCTCTTGAGAAATAAGGAGCCTATTTAGCGTTTCTTGGGCTTCGTGGGATGAACTGGCATCATCCTCCAGGGATCGAAGCTCTCTCAGGTGCTGTCCCAGCTGATCCACCAGCGGCTGACTCGCCTGGGCTAGCCAAGGGCCTCCGGCCAACTTGATGTTCTCGACCTGGTTTTCGAGAAACATCTGGGCGAAGTCAAGGGAGCTACCCCTAGTCAGGACGAAATCGATGCATGTTCGCATCGAGGTAAGGAACTGCTGCACCGCCTGGCGTGTCAAAAGCTCCATGATATCATCATCCGAAGTGCTCGCCGATCCCCTTTCTATCACGGGGTGGGAGATGTAGATCGGCTCTGTTGTGCAAGAGTCGAGCTGACCACGGGTACGGCAGGAGCAGGAGCAGCCACTGGCGCTTCTGGGGGTACCACTTCTGCAGGAACCTCCACAGCCGATAACAGGGTAGTGAGCTCGACCTCCTCAGAAACCTCAGCCAAGGCTTGGGCCCCCTCAGTTCTCTCTGCAAGTTATCTCAACATTAGCCCGAATGGTAAAAAGAGAAACAGCCGAGACATCAAAACTTCCTTACCAAGCTGGAGGTCCAGAGATGTCGAATCCTTGGGCGAACCCTGCAGAGGAGAAGTCTCCCTGACTTCAGTGGTGGCATCCTCTTCCTGCAGAGTAGAAGTCTCGGCAGCTGGAGTCTCAACTCCTTCCTGCTGGGTCAACTCTTGCATCATCTCCTCGATATGCGAGGAGGTTGCAGCCTCGGTATCCTCAGCCAATCCTGCAGCATAAAAGGAAAATGTTAAATCCTCCTCTTCAAAATGAAAAGGGAAATCAGGTCAGAAGGTGAAAAGAATACCTTCAGCAGGAGCAACCGCTGGTGGTGACATCGTCGCCGGCTCACGCCCATGTATTTCCTCCTCAGAGATGTTGAGAATTTGCTCGGATCAGGAGGAGCGGGTTCGTCACCATAATCGACCTCATCCTCAAAATCGCTTTCCTCTGCGGATGAGGAAGACCACAGTTCAACGTGAGAGGCCTCGGTAGCCGGAGCCTTGCCTCTAAACACCCCAGTGGTAGGGCTGGGGTCAACTATCCGAGGACTGGAGATGAAGACAGAAGGAGACCCAGGCTGTTGTGCCTCATCCCTCCTCTGAGCTGAGGAAGACTCAGGTTGAGCTGAGATCCCCGGAATCTCAACATCGCATCCGCTCATTATATCGACCTCGAGCTGCTCGGTCTCGTCAGTGGCGGTGGGTCTGTCAGCAGGCTCCCCTTCCTCTGCAATCCTGAGGCTCCTGCGATGTAACCTGCGGGCATGGACTAAGGGAGTATCATCCTTGTCCACCTCTTCCTCCCTCGGCTCCCCAACACCAGAAGGGATGTCCGCGGATCGAGAAACTGTAGCCGTCAAGTCTCTCCGGACCTTCTTTGGGGCAGGCTCAGCAGTGGCAGTAGAGCCTTGACGACGCTTGCTCACCGCCTGTCGAGCCCTGGTTGGTCGCGGCTCCGCCCTTGTTGGTCGCGGCTCCGCCCTTGTTGCTTGCGGCTCCTCCCTTGGCCTTCTCCTGACCTCCCTCAGAGCCTTCAGGTACTGCTCGACGCCTCGCGAGCATTTACCGGACTCAGACCTTGCTTCGAGATTTGCATTGATACTCTCAATGCATGAATACTCCGGAACAAAGTATGGTGTCTGGTTGACTTGGAAGTACCAGGAGCAGAAGCTGAAGCTCATACGGCACTTTGATCCCTCGATAGGTAGACGAAAAGTTGCTTCCGTCCCTCCGGCCACACTGTAGTACCAAGCCCGAGCATCTTCGAACAAGTTCCCTTCGAAGGCGAGTCGAGCATTGGGATTGCCGACGTAGAGTTGATCGTAGCCGAACTGTCGGGCGAAACGATTCGGCATGTACGGCTCGATTGTGCATGAAGTCCCTTGCCGGAAAAGCACATATCCGGGCCGAATGTTGATTAACCACCAGAAGACCCCTGTGGACAACCTCGTGAAGTTATCTGGGCCCGCGAAATCAGTAAATAGATCCCCGAAAGATGCACCAGGGATCTCGGGGAAGCAGCGATTGAGCTGGTGGTTCGAAGCATCTGAAATGCACTTCCGGACGAAATACATATAAGTATTACGCCAGTCCGAACCCTCCAACCGCTGTACAAAAGGGGCGAAACCCTCACTCCAAGACACCGGCGTCATCAGGGAAGGGCAGTGCATCACGTACCAAGCCATGAGGTACGTGTAAGGCAGCTCGATCTGAGGGTTGGGGCGCTTCACCGTCGGCTTCCCCTCTGAGTCAAGGATCGGCTTGCCATGGGAGTCGACAGCCTTCCCTGCCTCGCAGAAAGCCTGGGTTAACGCCCGCAACCTGCTCTGAATGCCAGCCGCCACGGCCGGAAGAAGGGCTATGGGACTGCCATAGGCTAGGAGCACCGCCGGGTACACTACATCGGCAACAATGACTTCATGTGGCAGCGTGGGCACACACAACGCTTCAGCCACAGCATTAAGAAGCCCGCCAACAATGCTCGATCGGAGATAGGGGTCCGGGCTTGATGGTGAAAGCTTTCGAAGACCATGTCAGGTTCGAAACCGTCCTCGTTCGAAACCGTGGTGTAGAAGCCTTCAGGAGCCTGGGCGATCCTGTCGTCAATTTCCTTGTCAGAGCTGGGAGCCAGTCGGGTTATTGGATGGTCTTTCTTATTGACATTGTTGAACAAGTAACTGGCCCAAGACAGCTGCTTGATTCCTCCCGACCTCCAAGTGGTTATCTGGCCGCAAATATGGAAGTGACATAGCACTTCCCAATAAGTCTCGTACATTTGAGGAGACCCTTTCTTCATAAGGTTGAGCTCCTCAGTGGCTGGGATATATTCCTCATAGGGAGAATCCCCTATTGCCAGCCCCGAGACCTCATGCAACTCGTGCAGTGCAAGGCCCATCTCTCTGACCGGGGTGAAGAATGTCCCCGTCAGAGAATTGTAACGCTCCAGGACCCCGAAGAAGTTCTGAGAACTCGGCGGGATGTCATACTGCACGGCCCTGACTGCTGGGTACAGTCCCACATGCTCTAGCAGATCTCCAAGATCGGCAAGGACGAAGCTCACCATCCTGCACCACCAATACTTCTCGGTGGAATGAACCCACCCGGGCGTACGGAACTCAACCGGAAAATCACCCTCCGCTTTCATAAACGCGTTGAGGAAGGTAGTGCCGAGTTTTGGTATCTCTCCAACTGGGAGCTCAGACTTGCGCGACTCGGGGAACAGACCGAGAACCGCCCTATCATGACCATCATGACGGTATACCTTCTGGGAGCCCAAGTCACCGAGGGTAATCTCAGGGACGTATCGAGAAACGTCCTATTTCATCTTCCGAGGGACGGACATGTGATTGGTAGTGAAAAGTGCATTTTTATCATCATATTTACCATCACATTTTCATATTTATTCATTTAATTCTGCACATTTATTAATAATTTGTAATTTATTGTGTGCAGGCCTCGAATTATTATTTTAACAATAAATAAAGCTTAAAGAGCCCAAAAGCCCAGATCCAAGCCCATATTTGAAGCCCAAGAGTCAAAGTGCAAATATCAATTGTCAAAATTGCAAATACACAAGGGCCAAAGTTGCAAATACAAAGAAGAGGGAAGGATAGACTTCTATTCAACCCTAAACACTTACAGGATAGGATAAAAGCTAAAAGAAGAGAAGGAAAATTCATGGAAAAGATTTGGGATCTAGGTAACTTGATTCCCAAGTTATATCCAAATCCAAAGATTAAGAGCCAGGATTCAATTTCCAGAAGGAAAATCCCAGATGGACGGACCAGGAGAGGCCACGCGCCAAAGCGCGCGGCCAGAAGCCACTAAAGTGCCGCGTTTCCGCGGCGTTTCCGTGGCAAAGTGGATGATTCAGAGTACCAGATTTCGTGGGCAAGTTCATCCAGGACTCCTCGGCCTTCTGCACCTATAAATATCACCTGCAGTGCAACGTACAGAGGGTCCAGCGTCCAGCAAAGGGCCAAAGTTCAGATTTTTAGGGTTTCTTCTAGGTTTTCTTTTCTTTTTGTAATTTTTATGTAAGTGAGGGAGATGGCTTTGTTGAGGGTGACACCGACAGATGATTCTCTTCTCTTCCATTGTAATCAATAAAAAGGTAATTTTTATTTTGTTCTTATGTCGTTGCTTTTCTTTGTTTTCTCTTTCTTTTCTACTGTGTTTCCTTTTGTTGATCTTTGACGAGCACGCGAGCGTTTTCCGAACCACAAGTATACCGAAGATTAGTAGGTTCCAACGATATTCCATGGCGATGTTCTCCTCCTCGAGGCGTATCAACTCATGCTTGCCCAAGGCTTGATGACCTAATGCGACAACGGACTGAGTTCGATCCCAAGGTTTATACGTTCAATGCCTCCGAAATAAGGTAGAAAGTGTTAGGTTTCGCATATTTTCTCTAACCAAGGTTAGTTTTCTATTCTTTTCTTTTCTTTTCTTTTTTGTAGATCAAATCCACACCTCTCCAATATTCTTTTCCACAACTCATTGTAAATACCACTTTTCTTTGTAAATACCATTGTGACTAACAAATTAACTAAAAAAGATAAATTTTTAGAGAAACTTGCTTAACGCTTCTATCGCAGTCCCTCCTTGAGGATCACGACCCGCATAGCCCTGCTACCGCGGATTAGAACTGATTCCTCGCACGATCTATTCTTAATCTAATATTCTAATTTTTGTGTGCAGGAAAAATCAGTCAACAAATTGGCGCCGTTGCCGGGGAGGGACGGTAAGTTATCTCTAAAACAAAAAAAAAATTTAATTTTTAACTAATTCTTTATTCTTTTCTGTTTGCAGGTTTGGAGAACAGGAAACAGAAAACAGCAGCTGCAGTGGACATATAGCTGCCCTGTGCCTCTGCCCTCGAAGGCAGAGCACAGGAGCCCACTGTTTTGCCGCGGATCCGCGGCCAGAGCCGCGGAAACGCGGCAACAGTAAGGACTACTGATTCAAATTTTTTGCAGATTTTTGCAATTGGAGATTACTGCTTACTGCTCTATTCTGTTTTGTTCTGTGATATACCTGTAAATTGCTAATAATTCAACAGTAAATTATTGGTTGTTAAAAATAAAAATTTGATTAGACATTTGCATATTAGGCACGTGTCTTTTCAATTATTTTTATTTACTGTTGAAGAGTGCTGGAGACGCAAGGTACGTACGCATTGCATGTAGAATAGGATTCATCTCTTGGTTGATTTTCTGCTTTGAGTGATTCTTATCTATTTATCTTGTACACTTGCACTAATTCATCTTAAGGGCATAACCCATTAACAAGATAAGGTGGGGATTTCATCACCCTTCCTTAGCCCAAAAATCATATCCCAAGCACTCACTAACCCAAGCCTAACTTAAAAATTAGTAGACGTTGGCCCTAGGGACATCTCGGACTCAATAGGAGATTATCCTAAGGGGGAACAGTGTTGGAAGTTGACTCTTGCCAAATCAGTGTCTAGGAAGGGGATTGAGGGCCGAAAGCCCGAAGATTGGTGGTTATTTAATTAAGGAACGTCTTTGACGGAAAACCTCCCACCATTCTTGCCCTGACCTGGCTGATTAACTTGTGGTCAAAGTCTGCACCCGACCTCCCGTGGAAAGTCTAACCAGTTAGGAGTCGTCTAGGTCATAGGTCTACCCTAACTTAGATTAGAATTTTTCTTTTTGTTTGTTTATTTGTTTGTTTTGTTTGTGTTGGTGTGATATGGCATATAATAATAATTCCAATTTTAATCCATATTACACCCCTAACTATTATTCGGATATTACCAACCCGGCATACCCTAACTTTGACCAATCTAGTGTGCCGGAATGGTCTTATCCGAATGAATATAACCCACTCACTCCATCTTATGACTATAATCTTCATAATAATTTCAACTCGTCACAGAGTTCATGGGGTTTTGAGTCCCCCGAGTCTAATTCTCAACCTAATTGTCCTTCATATCCATCTAGTCCACATTCTTCCCAAAATTCATACTCAAATCCACCCATTCAGAATAGAAATCCATCTATCTTGGAAATGATGAGTAGGAATGAGTCCAAGCAAAAATCACCATCAATTTTAGACATGATGATGCGTGAGTCCACCGACTCACAAATTTATCACGATTACCCGTCCTATTTTCAAGTCCAATCAGAATATGATCCACCTATCGACTATGAAGGGATGCTAGCTGCCATGACTGAGGCTAAATTAGCCCGTGATCATGACATAGATTTGATGGTGGAATGCTTACACCGGCCGGCTGATTCTGATATCGATGACCACTCGATTAGAGCCGACGAACCAAGTTGCTTGGGACAACAAGTTTCTAATTCAGTACCATCTTGTGAACTTGCCGAAACTTCAAATTCTGATAATTTGGCAAGTTTTTCCTTTCCCGAATTAGAACTTGAATGTGACCTAGATTCTCAAATCAATGATCAAGTTCAAATTCCTGAATCATTATTGACTCCTGTTTTGTTACCCAACTTAGGTAATATTTTAGAGTCAGTTTTGATTCCCACATCTATCATTCCTGAACTTGAATCACCACCATTGAGTCACATTCCATTGTGGGAAGATGATTGTGGACTTGAGTTTCAATTTTTTGACTTGGACCCACTTCTCGAACTTAGCCCGACTCCTGAGCCCTTACTTGATTTGAGCTTCTTCCCTGAGTCAGTATTCGTTCCCGTACTTCCCATGTCCAAGTCAATCATTCCATCTTTTCATACTCCATTTTGGGACAAGGAGGTTGAGACAATTAACTCTGAAATTTATTATGAAATTTGGAAATTTGATGGGGTGGAAATTCTAAAAAATGATTATACATATATTTTAGTGGGTTATGTAAGGAAAGTTTCTGGTGGGTTCCACCAAATTATCTGTTATCTTGATTGGGCCGCATTTCGTGGACCAATTAGACCACCTCCGGAACCACCACCCTAAGGTAACTTCCGCCTTCTCTTGTTCTGTTTCATGCATATATGCATTCATTCATACATTGAGGACAATGCATGAGATAAGTGTGGGGGTGGGCTTTACTAACATACTAACATAGGTAGAAACTAACAAAAATTGGTTAAAAAAAAAAAAAATCTGAAAAAAAAATTTTAAAAAAAAATGTTATAAAAAGAAAGTATTTTGACTTATTTTTTGAAAGAAATCTAAGTTAGTTTTAAGGATTAGGAAAATCATGATTAGGATTTCTAAAAACTTGGTCAAAATAAATAAATTGTTTAAATTTTAGGTATAGGAGAGAAATTGAATAAATAATTAGTCTTGATTTTTACCTTAATGAAATGTGCATACCAAATGCATATCTAGGATTCTAAGACAAAGACCTTGTGCCTCATAAAAAAATAATAAAAAAAAAAGAAAAAAAAATCACCAATTAAGCTGATACATGTGCCTCAAGAAGCATAAGTATTCATGCCTAAAGGTGAGTAAATAAAATAAAGTCCTTAGTTTTGGGGCCTAGTTCACTCGAATTTGAGTCCGCAGGGTGTTTTCTCACTTGGTGCCCTAAAGCCAACCGGTTTGGGAGTCATCGACTTTAAGTTCGTTACATGGGTGGATTAGAAAGCCTAAGAAGACTAAGAAATATAATATATGTATTAACACGTCTAATAATCAATTAGTTAGGTATGAGGGCCTCAAGAAGCCTTGATACTTATACAAAAGAAAATTAGATGAGTTATACATGCCAAAAAAAAAAAAATATATATATTAACACATCTAATAGTCAATTAGTTAGGTATGAGGGCCTCAAGAAGCCTTGATACTTACACGAAAGAAAATTAGATGATGTTATAAAAATAATAAAGAGGCATGAGAGTCCAAGTTAAGGAATTCCTAGAATCACAAGGGTGCGTATACTTTTGGTAACGAAAAAGACTATATTAGAAATTCAATTTTAATCCTTACCTAAAATGAATAACAATTGACTTTATAAAGACCAGGTTTGAAGAATGAATAAAAATGATAATCCTAAAACTTATAGACTACTTAGTCTCTTCAATAATAATTCAAATATTTTCCTTTTTATAGATTTTGTGGGTGTAATCCGCTGAAAACCCTCACGAGACAACACTCGTCCTCTAGGGTAACCTAGAGGTTTAACGGCTTGTTGCACGTGCTAAGTGCAATCGTGATTCCTACGAAAGTGAGTTAGGTTAGATTAACTTTTTCTTTTTCTTTGTTTTTACTCGAGGACGAGCAAAAAGATAAGTGTGGGGGTGTGATTGGTAGTGAAAAGTGCATTTTTATCATCATATTTACCATCACATTTTCATATTTATTCATTTAATTCTGCACATTTATTAATAATTTGTAATTTATTGTGTGCAGGCCTCGAATTATTATTTTAACAATAAATAAAGCTTAAAGAGCCCAAAAGCCCAGATCCAAGCCCATATTTGAAGCCCAAGAGTCAAAGTGCAAATATCAATTGTCAAAATTGCAAATACACAAGGGCCAAAGTTGCAAATACAAAGAAGAGGGAAGGATAGACTTCTATTCAACCCTAAACACTTGCAGGATAGGATAAAAGCTAAAAGAAGAGAAGGAAAATTCATGGAAAAGATTTGGGATCTAGGTAACTTGATTCCCAAGTTATATCCAAATCCAAAGATTAAGAGCCAGGATTCAATTTCCAGAAGGAAAATCCCAGATGGACGGACCAGGAGAGGCCACGCGCCAAAGCGCGCGGCCAGAAGCCACTAAAGTGCCGCGTTTCCGCGGCGTTTCCACGGCAAAGTGGATGATTCAGAGTACCAGATTTCGTGGGCAAGTTCATCCAGGACTCCTCGGCCTTCTGCACCTATAAATATCACCTGCAGTGCAACGTACAGAGGGTCCAGCGTCCAGCAAAGGGCCAAAGTTCAGATTTTTAGGGTTTCTTCTAGGTTTTCTTTTCTTTTTGTAATTTTTATGTAAGTGAGGGAGATGGCTTTGTTGAGGGTGACACCGACAGATGATTCTCTTCTCTTCCATTGTAATCAATAAAAAGGTAATTTTTATTTTGTTCTTATGTCGTTGCTTTTCTTTGTTTTCTCTTTCTTTTCTACTGTGTTTCCTTTTGTTGATCTTTGACGAGCACGCGAGCGTTTTCCGAACCACAAGTATACCGAAGATTAGTAGGTTCCAACGATATTCCATGGCGATGTTCTCCTCCTCGAGGCGTATCAACTCATGCTTGCCCAAGGCTTGATGACCTAATGCGACAACGGACTGAGTTCGATCCCAAGGTTTATACGTTCAATGCCTCCGAAATAAGGTAGAAAGTGTTAGGTTTCGCATATTTTCTCTAACCAAGGTTAGTTTTCTATTCTTTTCTTTTCTTTTCTTTTTTGTAGATCAAATCCACACCTCTCCAATATTCTTTTCCACAACTCATTGTAAATACCACTTTTCTTTGTAAATACCATTGTGACTAACAAATTAACTAAAAAAGATAAATTTTTAGAGAAACTTGCTTAACGCTTCTATCGCAGTCCCTCCTTGAGGATCACGACCCGCATAGCCCTGCTACCGCGGATTAGAACTGATTCCTCGCACGATCTATTCTTAATCTAATATTCTAATTTTTGTGTGCAGGAAAAATCAGTCAACAACATGTGCTGGAGATAAGACAGCGGGAACATCCTCTCCATGTTTGGAAGAAAGAATCTTCTATCCCCTATCTGACGGAGCCATCTATAATTTCCATCATACATGGAATAGCCGCCATCACCGATACGATCTCCGAAGAAGAAGGCAGGCTTCTCCAGCTTGACGCGGTCATCCGTTGTGAATGCTGCATCGGTCATAAGCACCCGAAGGGTCGTCATATCAACATTGAAGAGCCTCTTCTGGCGCTCCTGCGACCTGTCAGCAGTCACAGGTACTGTCCTTCGTAGCATAAAGGCCAGATCACGGTCAGCACCACCTACATGTCCAAAGTGGCGCTTCTTGGCGAGTGGGGCAGAAGGGTGTGGTACTGCAAAAGAAAAGGACATTTAATCAGACACCTTATCAGAAGCGAAAAAAAAAGAATGCTAAGTGTCTATAGTCCAGACGCAGAAGAGATACTGGACGCAGGAATTATCAAATCCGCGTCCAGACCTGCGAATCTGCGTCCAGACGTAGAAGAAATACTGGACGCAGGAATTATCAAATCCACGTCCAGACCTGCAAATACGCATCCAGGCGTAAGACCCGAGGGATCAAATCCGCGTTTTGCAAACCAAGACTTACGAAAAATCTCTAAGTACTTGGGCTCAGGTGCAAGATTCATCAAAAACCTGCACCTGATGAAAAATCTTCAAGTCCGCGTCCGAACTCTTCACAATTAGAAATATTCTAAGTGAAGAATCCAAAATGCAGGACTCGCTGGCACCGGGTCATCAAACCCGCGCCTTGGTTATCAACTCAAAGACCGCGTCTGAGACCGCGTCTGAGAATCAAACACGGTTTGTTTTCTGTGTTGACAGTTCTGTGTTAATGGTTCTCCTCCAAAAGATATCTTTTTGGGGTTTCATGAGCTTCCAGTAATGGTGAAGCCTAAACGGCGTTATACCTGGGAAAAGGACTTCCTGTGCGGAGGAACCGCCCCTCTGGGCCTCGGCGACGGTCGCTCTTGAAGAGGATGCGGTTGGCTTGGTCTTAGGTGCCATTGGTGATTAAGAATCCAGTAATGGAGATGAACAGAGAAAGAAGAACTCTTTTTCTTAAAAACTCTAAACAAATGCGCTCGGAGAAGAAGAGGTATCTCTCTGACTGTTGCCATTTATAGGCACAAGGATTCGCGAAGATACGCGGCGCGTGGCTCGATTAGTTCTGCAGCGAGTCATCGCTTGACGCGTGGAAGAAATCATTTTGATGATTCGCGAAGATCATGCGCCATGACTCTGCAGCGAGTCATCGCTTGACACATGGAACAGATCATTTAATGAACCGGAAGTCCGCGCGCCAAAAGGTGAAATCCCGTCGGTTCCCCAGGCCAACTGGCAGTGCAATCATGACATGGCACGGATTCGCACCCGACGGTCGCGTCTCTTCGATGGACGTGCGCCGTCACCACCGCCATAAATGCATTCAAAAAGTCGCGTCTCTCTAAGAAGTTCGCGTCTTTCCAGCCCGGCTGAACATCGCGTCTGCTTTATGGAAGATCAGTCGCGTTTTTCGTTTGCCAAAAGACGCACCCCATGAAAGTCGCGTCTGTAAAGCAGTACTATCTCTGCTCTTCAAAAAGAACTGGTGTTCAGTCCTTGCTTCTGCAAATTAGTTCAACAGTACACTGGCACAAGCAGACGATCGTCCACTCCTGGCTTAAAGCGCATCCATGACAGACTAAAAGCAATCGGGGAGGTTTAGACTGTGTATCTAGACACTCAACACGATCAACTCTGGTGGCTTCAAAGAGTTCAACAGTACACTCACGAAGACCAACTCTAGATAAGATCAAACCCGGAGCATTAACAGTCCAGTCATAACGGCGAACTCAGCTAGAGTCCAAAGTATTTCGAATCCGTCCCAGTTAACTGCGGACGAAAACTTTGGAGGGGGTTCTGTAGGCTGTCTAAAAATCACTAAAAGACAAGCCATTAAAAAGCAGAGTTTCAAGTTCTAGACGCGTCTTAACATCAAGGCTCGTGGGCCGCGTCTCAACATCAAGGCGCGTGGGCTGACACCCGCGTCTCAACATCAAGGCGCGTGGGCTCGACACCCGCGTCTCAACATCAAGGCGCGTGGGCTCGACACCCGCGTCTCGGTTATAACCGCCCTGGTTATGGGGCCAGTCGCCGCCCACATAGCGGGGAGGTCAGCCCCTCGTTGTGGAGCATTTTTAGGGGGCACGTTCACCCTGGAACCCCTATAAATAGCCCCGTCGCTATGAAGAAGGGGTCAACTTTCGGAGGAGAAAAAGAAGGGGTCGGATTTTCTTTAGTCAGACGACAACAAGATAGAGACAGGAGAAAGAGAGCTAAACTCTTCAACAAGCTCGCTGCGTACGAGTTGTCCTTTGCCTACCTTCTCTTTGAGAGTTTTGGTAGACAGAGCTGTGCTACTCCCTCTACCAGCCAAAGAGAAGATTCCCTGATGATCCTGACGGTCATCCAGTCAATGGAGAACAAGATTCACTCTCCACCGCCACACGAAGAACCCAGCATTAAACAAAGGGAGGATTCAAGACTCAACATCCTCCCTCCCTTGTAACTGGAAGGAAAAAGCAGTTTTGTTGTAATTTTTTCATCTGATTCAAGGAAAATTTTATAGTAGAGACTTCTTTCTCTTTTTTTCCGGCGCGTACAAACTAGAGAGGTGCCTTCATCGGTTTTGGTATCAATCTCTAACTCCCGTTTATATTTGCATGCTTATTATGCTTTTCATGTCGTTGATTATAGCATGTCTTAGTTTATTGATTATTATGTTTATGTCTTGATAATTAGATTAGTGTTATACATGTTAGTTATTTGAGACACCCATGTTTAAAAAGGACTTATCTTTGTGTTCTCACTTTGTTTTAAACTAATATGTATGCCCTAGATCTAATGCATGTGCATGTGCATGATGATCATATGTGTATTTATGATGTTTTGATGCTTCATGTTTTGATTAGTATGTCAAATACCATGATTATTAGACCATTGACATGCATGTATAGCCTCTGAGATCACCTCTGTTTATATGGATCATTTGTTATGTTCTCACCATTTGTTTAGCTATTGTGCTCATCATAGTTCTAATAACATGTGGATTTACATAATGATCGTTTTATGTTTGTAATGATGATTTATGTCCTGTTTTTGTTTGCGCCGGAAAAAGAAAGAGGGAATTGTTGTAAAGATTTCTTTGAATCAGATGAAAAGATTACAACAAGACTTTCCCTTCCAGTTACAAGGGAGGGAGGATGTTGAAGCTTGAATCCCCCCTTTGTTTAATGCTGGGTTCTTCGTGTGGCGGTGGAGAGTGAATCTTGTTTTCCGTTGACCAGATGACCGTCCTGGACCGTCGGGGGTCTTCTCTTCGGTCGGTAGAAAGAGTAACTCAGCTCCGTCTACCAAAACTCTCAAAGAGGAGGTAGGCGAAGAGCGGCTAGTACTCAGTAAGCTCGCTGAAGAGTCTCCTCCCTCTGTCTGTTGCTGAAGTTGTGCTTCCCTCTTGATGATCCTCTTGCCTGGATTTGATCGATCTTGATGATGCCTTGACCTTCTTAATTCTCGACTTCTCCAAAGCTTCGATCTCTCCAAAAGCTCTCCTTTCCTGATAGCAAACAAGGCTATTTATAGGGGTCTCAGGGGGTGAAGGTGCCTCCTGAAAACGCTCCCGAATGAGGGGCCACTACCCGCTACATGCGCGGTGACTGGCCCCGCAATCAGGGCAGTTGCAACTGAGACGCGGGCGTTGGGCCAAACGCGCCTTAAAGTTTGAGACACGGGCGTTGAGACAAACGCACCCTAAAGTTGAGACGCGGGCGTCGAGCCAACGCGCCTTAATGCTGAGACGCGAGCTTCGGGCCTTCACGTCTGGACGCTGAGGCGCGGGCGTCGGGCCGACGCGCCTTGATGCCGAGACGCGGGCTTTGGGCCGACGCGTCTGGACGTTGAGACGCGGGTGTAGAGCCAACGCGTCTTAATGCTGAGACGCGGGCCTCGATTCCTCGCGTCTAGAGCTTGAGACTGCTTCCTTAATGGCTTGTTTGTTAGTCATTTTTAGACAGCCTACAGAACCCCCTCCAAAGTTTCTGATATTCCGCAGTTGAATGGGACGGATTTCGGAATACTTTGGATCTTAGCCGTGTTCGCCTCTATGACTGGACTGTTGATGCTTCGGGCTTGATTTTATCTGGAATTGGTCTTCGTGAGTGTACTGTTGAACTCTTTGAAGCCGTCAGAGTTGATCGTGTTGAGTGTCTAGATACACAGTCTAGACCTCCCCGATTGCTTTTAGTCTGTCACGGGTGCGCTTTTGGCCGGGAGTGGTTGGTTGTCTGTTTGCGTCAGTGTACTGTTGAACTGACTTGCAGAAGCAGGAGACTGGACGCAGGTTCCTTTTTGAAAAAGCAGAGACTGCTTTAAAGACGCGACTTCCATGGGGTAGACGCGATGTTTGGCCCGTTTGAGGGGACGCGGACTTTGGAGAGACGCATCTCTTGAAATGCAGACGCGATTTTCTGGGTGCATTTATGATGATGCTGACGGGCCATGTCCACCGAAGAGCCGCGTACTTTGGGGCGCGCACCTGTGCCATGTCATGATTACGCCGCCAGCTGGCCTGGGGAAACGGCGAGATTTCGCCTTTTGGCGCGCGGATCTCCCGGTTCATTAAATGAACTGCTCCACGTGTCAACTTCTGACTTGTGGCGGGGTCGCGACGCATGATCTTCCCTGTTCAAACAATGATTTGGCTCCACGCGTCAGGCAGCGATTCGCTGCAGCGTTTATTGGGCCAAACGCTGCGTATCTTCGCGAATCTCTGTGCCTATAAAAGGCAACAGTTAGAGAGAGACACATCTTCTTCTCCGAACGCATTTGCTGAGAAAAGAGAGCTTCCCTCCTCTTATTTGTTCATCTGTCCATCTTCGAACTCGGATTTCTGAACATCGATGGCTCCCAAGACGAAACCGACTGCATCATCCTCAAGGGCGACCGTCGCCGAGGCTGAGAGAGATGCTTCCTCTGCGCAGGAGGGTGTTTTCCGAGGTAAAAATGCACCTTCGGCATGGGTTCCGCCATTAAAACATGTTCATAGAACCCTAAGAACCTTTAACACAAGATCGTGTTTGATTCTCGGACGCTGTCCTTGAGATGATAACCGGGGCGCGGGCCTGATGATCCGACGCTGGTGAACTCTGCATTCTGGATCCTTCACTTAGAACATTTCTAATTGTGAAGGTCTCTGGACGCGATTTGCAGAATGCGGATTTGATCCATGCGTTTTATGCCGCGTTTTGTGCCATCAGGCGCCGATTTGATGACTCTGGCGTCTGAGTCCAAGCACTTTGAAATTTCACAAGTCTTGGTTTGCAGAACGCGGATTTGATCCTTGCGTTCTGTGTCTTCAACCGCCGATTTTGTAGAATCTGGCGTTTGAGTCCAAGTACTTAGAATTTTCATAAGTCTTGGTTTGCAGAACGCGGCTTTGCAGGTCTGGACGCGGATTCGAAAAATTCCTGCGTCCAGTATCTCTTCTGCGTTTTGGTGCAAGTTCGCAGGTCTGGACGCGGATGATAACTCCTGCGTCCAGTGTCTCGGCTGCGTTTTGAATTATGAACACTTAGCGTCTTCCCTTATTTTTGGCAAAGTATCTGACCAAGTGTCTTTTTCTTTTTGCAGTGCCGCATGTTTCAGGTTCACTTGCCAAGATGCACCATTTTGGCCGCGTGGGTGGTGCCGACCACCGTCTGACTTTTGCACTGCGAAGGACCATACCTGTGACTGCTGACAGGTCGCCAGTTCGCAGGGAAATGATTGCCCATGTTAATGAGAGGACTTCTCGGGTGCTCATGACCGATGCAGTCTTCGCAACGGATATCCACATCAAGCTGGAAAAGCCTGCTTTCTTCTTTGGAGATCATGTCAGCGATGGTGGCAGACCAATGTATGACGGGAATTATAGGTGGCTCCGTCAGATAGGGGAGAGGAGATACTTCCTTCCCGCCATGGAGAGGATGCTCCCGTTGTCTTATCTCCAACATCTGTCCGTCCTTCGGAAGATGAAGTGGGACGTGTCCCGGGATATCTCTGAGATTACCCTTGGTAATTTCAAATCCCAGAACGTATACCGTCATGATTGCCATGACCGGGCGGTCCTCGGCTTGGACAAGGAAGTCGAGGAAAGGTCATAGCCA
This sequence comes from Agave tequilana, assembly GCA_038442645.1. Taxonomy (NCBI): domain Eukaryota; kingdom Viridiplantae; phylum Streptophyta; class Magnoliopsida; order Asparagales; family Asparagaceae; genus Agave; species Agave tequilana. The sequence continues at coordinate 168,976 of JAVJIF010030599.1, read as the reverse complement.
TAGGTGTATTGTTGAACTTAGCAATGACTCGGATGCTAGAAGTGTAGTGTTAACTTGGCATCGTCCGTCTCGGCTTGGACAAGGAAGTCGAGGAAAGGTCATAGCCATAGGTGTATTGTTGAACTTAGCAATGACTCGGATGCTAGAAGTGTAGTGTTAACTTGGCATCGTCCATTTCAGCTTCGATATGGAAGTCTGAAGAAATGTAACTGTCAGAGGTGTGATATTAACTTAACAGGCACTCGATGTACCGCTTAGAGGTATAATGTTAACTTAAACAGTAGTTTGTCAGAGGTGTGATATTAACTTGACAAGAATTTGCTTGCGATGGGAGCAATTTGAGGACCTGTCATTCTATTGATGAGAATTGACAAGTAGAATTTGAAGTGCCAGAGGTATAGTGTTAACTTGGCAAATTTGAGAGTTTGTTACTCTATGCAGAGTTAACAAGCCAGGTTTGTACTCGACGAGGAGTATTCATTACTAGAGGTATAGTGTTAACATAGTAATGATTGCATTTTGTGGTCCTACCATTCTATGGATGAGAATTGGTAAGGGATTTTTGGAGGGAAGAGTGGAATCAAGTCCACTTAGGATTTTTAGCAAACCCTCAGCTATCAACGGATTTGAGGTGCCTTTACCAACTACCGTTTGGGTTGGGCTAGCCATGCTATTCCCCTCAGCATGATAAGTTGTCGAAGACTTATGTTGGGCTTAAAAGCCAACATTTTCCTCTATCCTTAGCCGTCGGAGGCGTTGGATGTTTTTGATCAGAGGTGTATATATTTTTTTTTAACTTGATCGGCAGGATTTTTAGCAAACCCTCAGCTATCAACGGATTTGAGGTGCCTTTACCAACTACCGTTTGGGTTGGGCTAGCCATGCTATTCCCCTCAGCATGATAAGTTGTCGAGGACTTATGTTGGGCTTAAAAGCCAACATTTTCCTCTATCCTTAGCCGTCGGAGGCGTTGGATGTTTTTGATCAGAGGTGTATTTTTAACTTGATCGGTGGAAGAATGCCATCTAGGGATAGTATTTCTTCAGGAATTTGCCATTGATTGGCATCATGAGTGTATCGCCATTTGAGGTTATGAGGCGATACGATCCATTCGAGTAGACTGACTCTACTACAAACGGCCCTTCCCATTTGGGTTGGAATTTTCCTTTCGTCTTGTGCGTCATGACCATGGGTCTTCGGACGGCTAAGACGAGGTCGCCTTTCTTGAAAGTTCGCGGTTTGACTTTCTTGTTGAAGGCCCTGGTGATACGAGCTTGATAAAGCTCGATTTGTTGTTGGGCCTGCAGACGCTTGTCGTCCAAGGCTTCCAATTCTTGGAGTCGCTGTCGATGCTTCTCCTCTGTTGTCATCTCCGCTGTCAAGGCGACGCGTAGAGAGGGAATTTGTATTTCCAATGGAAGGACGGCTTCGCATCCGTATACCAAGGAAAATGGCGTGGCTTTAGTTGGGGTTCGCACAGTCGTGCGATAGGCCCATAAGCATTCGCCCAACTTATCGTCCCAGTTTCGTTGACTTTTCGAGACGAATTTCTTGAGAAGCTTGCCAATAGTCTTATTGAAAGCTTCTGCGAGGCCGTTAGCGGGCGGATAGTATGCCGTTGATGACACACTCTGGATTCTGAACTTGGCGCAGAATCTCTGAAAAGCCTGGCTGATGAACTGGGGTCCATTGTCATGGACAATCCGCCGAGGCACACCGAAGCGGTAAATAACGTGATGTTTCACGAACTTGATCACGTTAGATGATTTTACCTCCTTCAAAGGGATAGCTTCGGCCCACTTTGAGAAGTAATCGGTTATCGCTAGGATGAACCGATGTCCCTTTGATGATGGTGGGCTGATAGGACCAACCACGTCCATCCCCCACATTTCGAACGGCCAGGTAGAGGTCATAGAGTGGAGGTATCCTGGTGCTTGATGGATGAAATCGCCATGTATTTGACAGGCGTGACATCTTTTGGCATAGGCAACAGCATCGGCAACCATCTTGGGCCAGTAGTAACCCAATCTTTGGAGTCGGTTTGCCAGCTTCGGGCCAGGTTGATGAGCTCCACACGTACCATCGTGGGCTTCTTTCAACACTTCGTGGGCTTCTTTTGATGAGAGGCACCGGAGCAGGATCCCGTCATGCGATCTACGATACAATGTTCGCGAAATCGCATTGTAGTAGAATTTGGAGGCTTTCCTTCGGATGGCAGCCGCCTCCCTGGTGTCTTCGGGCAAGATGCCGTACAAGACAAAATCAATGTAGGGGAATCGCCAGTCTCTAAGCTCTGGATCGGTCGACACTTCAAGTGTTTCCTTACTGCGACGATCTCCCGTTGACCTCTGGTAGTCTCCGAGGGGACTTTTTGGGCAGTATAGGTCGTGGCTATAGACGAATACCTTCTCCATTGCTCCAGCTGGAAGAGCTAAGGAGGCAGCAAGGGATGCAAGTGCATCTGCATGCGCATTTTGCTTGCGCGGTACATGGTCGATGTAGAAGTTTGAAAACCTCTCGGCCATGTGGATTGTCGCGTTGTAGTAGGGTACTAGATCTTCATGCCTGACCTCATACTCTCCGCGAACTTGGCTGACGATGAGTTTGGAGTCACCGTACGCCTCGAGATTTTTAACGCCAATCTCATCGGCGAATTACATCCCAATCAAAAGAGCATTGTATTCCGCCACATTGTTGGAGCAGGGCTCGGTTAACGAGATAGCTCGGGGAATCACATAATTTTGTGGGGAGACGAGTACTACTCCTACCCCCGCAACTGTGTGTCCCTTAGGGCTTGTTCTTGATGCACCATCGAAGAAAAGTTGCCATACTTGTCCTTCGAACAATGTCTGGGTTTGGCAGGCTTCGGCGACCTCGTCTGGGAGATCCTCGTAGAGTTTGGCTACCCTCGGATCTGGGTGTTCGGCTAAGAAGTCCGCCACCGCTTGTCCTTTAATGGCTTTTTGGGGTAGGAAGTGCATCTCATATTGAGAGAGCAATATAGCCCATTTCGCCAGTCGGCCGTTCAATGATGAAGGCTTTGTCATGAGTAACCTCAGGGGGTTGACTTTGGATATGACATTTATGGTTTGGCCCACCAGATAGTGTCGCATTTTCTGAATAGCGAACACCAGTGCCAAACATTCCTTCTCGATCGGGTTGTACCGATGTTCGGCTCCGATCATCGTTCTACTTAGGTAGTAGATTGCTTGTTCTCGCCCTTGGTCATCATTCTGAGCTAGTAGAGCTCCCAAAGAATGATCCATTGATCGGACGTACACCAGGAAAGGCTTTCCGGATACCGGAGCTGCAAGGACTGGTGGTTGGGTGAGGTAGTGTTTGATCTCCTCAAACGCTTTTTTACAAGCGTCGTCCCAAATGAATGAAACACCCTTTTTCATCAGCTTGGCGAAGGGTTGGCATCTCCCGGAAAGGTTTGATATGAACCTGCGGATGTACGCCAATCGTCCTTGTAATCCCCTTAGCTCCTTGAGGCTTCTGGGGGGTTGCATCTCTTGGATAGCGCGGACTTTCTCTGGATCCAAATGGATTCCTGTGGAAGTCACAACAAACCCTAGGAATTTGCCACTGGCTACCCCCAGGAAGGACTTGGTGGGGTTCATCTTCAATTGATGAGCCCGCATGATGTCGAAGACCACCTTCAGATCAGCTATGTGATCTCCTTTAATGCGACTTTTCACCGCGATGTCGTCGACATAACATTCCACCGTTTTGCGTATCTGCTGATGGAAAATGGCATTCATGGCCCTTTGGTAGGTTGCCCCCGCATTCTTTAGACCGAAGGGCATGACGGTGTAGCAATATACCCCTAGAGGTGTCCTGAAGGAGGTGTGCTTTTCGTCATCGGGATACATCTTGATTTGATTGTATCCTGAGAATCCGTCCATAAAGGACATTCGCTCGAATCCACAAGTATTGTCAATCATGACATCCGTGATTGGCAATGGGAATTCGTCTTTGGGGCAGGCCTCGTTTAGATCGCGGAAGTCGATGCAGATCCGGATCTTCCCGTTCTTCTTGGCAACGGGTACGATGTTGGCTACCCAATCGGGATGCTGGTCCTCCCTGATAAAGCCGGAGTCAATAAGCTTCCTGACTTCTGATTGGATTGCCTCCATTATTTCGGGACGGAACCGTCGCTGCTGTTGTTTGACAGGTTTTACATCCGGATTGATGTTGAGGCGGTGCATAGCCACTTGAGGATCAAGTCCAGGCATGTCCTCGTAATTCCAGGCGAAGACGTCTATATACTCTTGTACAAGAGATATAAGATCCTTCTTCTCCGAAGGTGACAGGCCGTCACTTATGAAGATGGGTTTAGGATTGGCTTCATCTCCTAGGTTGACTTGAACAACCTTGTCTTCTGTGGGTGGCTCACGCTGTTCAAAGCGGATATCCCAAAGAGCATTCAAATGTTTGATCCAAGGGTCTGTATCAGATTGGATCATTTCTTCATCTTCATCCTCCATATGGCTTGTCGAAACCATGTTTACTGAAAGCCCTTTGAAGATGTTGCCGACACTGACATCTGATTCCCACGACGACGTGTCTGATGAGCAGTCATGACTTGACAGTCTCTCCAAATCAGAGGCTGATGGCACTGGAGTTGATATATAGCCCAACCCCCGGCGCGTCTGATGATAGTAATCAGGGGTTTTCCCTTTCGGTACAAAGGATCGAAGCAGTGTCCTTCTTCCTTTTCCGAAGTTCAACCCAGGCCTGTTGGTTAGATCATACCCCATGCGCTTCATCATCTTGAGCGTTTTCGGTTCATAATGATCGAACTCAGGGGATTCATCCTCACCTTCCGATTCTTCGTGGGGCATTGGTTCAGACGCGATTCGCCCAAAAAGTATTGGTCTTTGGCCTTTTCGTCTGGCTGGAACCATGAATACAGACTCTTGCGCGTCTCCATTATCCTGGTACGTCCCGAAGGATGATTTTATTAGTACATGCAATGATGTCAAAGCATCCATTGCCGACCAGACATCCTCATCTACGTCGGTACTAGTATCCGACGGTATTGAATCAGACTCACACGCAGGGAAATACGCGAAATCTAAATCTTCATTAATATACCAACCGCCTGCATCGTCAGTGGTATCAACATCGAGCTTATTAGTGCTCTTTACAGGTGGTTCCAACTCCCACAGGCACTCTTCTTTCTCCGGCTCAATGTCAGCTTCATTACCAGAGTCTGGCTCCTCTGGTTGTGGGGTTTCATTAGTCTCCTCCGGATCCTGATATAAGAGGGAGTCCGTGAAATAATTTTCAACCCCTTTAAACGGATGCCTTTCGGCAATCAACGTTCGGACTTGTCCACTCTCGTCAATGTATTTCATGACTTGGTGGAGAGTAGAGGGAACGATGGAATTGCGGTGAATCCATGGTCGTCCCAGCAACAGGTTGTAGGAAGTGTCCGCGTCAATGACGTAACACGTCACTTCCGACTTGAGGCTCCCGATCTGGCATTTGAGCTTGATCTTCCCCATCGGGCGGGAGCTGTTGGCATTGAACCCGTAAATAGTTGTCTGGGTAGGGCTCAGACGATGGGTAGGAATGCCTAGAAACTGCATAACCCGGCGAGGTATGATGCTTAGCGCAGACCCTGGGTCTACCTGGATGCGGTTCACCTCGGATGACCCAATATACCCTGTGAAGTATAGGGGTCGGTCATGCTTCCCTTTAACCTGCATGTCATCTGTTGTGAAGGTGATGCAGGGAGCATTTGGGGAGGTGTGGAGCAATCCTCTACATCTTCCTCCCTTGGCACGCGGGTCATAAAGACCTCAGCATTTGCCAAAGCTTCTTGTAGAGCCTCTCTGGTTGACTTTGATAGCCTCAGGAGCTCATACAAGGTAATGCGTGCCGGGATGTTGGCTAATTGAGCCAAGACATCAAAACTGTAAGGTTTCGAGGATCCTTCCGTTACACCTTTCGCAAGAACTCGAGAAAACCGAGTTTCTTTCTGTTTCTCCCCAGGCTGTTTAGAGGAGGGCTTTGCTGGCTCTGCAGCTGGTTGTGGAGGAGCTATGGCTGTCTCGCCATACTGTTTCAGGTATGCCTGCCCCGAACGGGTTCCTGCCGTTGGTGGGTTGGGTTCCGCGGCCAGGACTATTGTCTCCTCTTCCGAGTCAGTCAGCGAGGGAACCTCAGTATCTGCTTCTCGGGAGGAAGCGCATATCACATGGCAAGATGAAGCCTTCCCTTTGCCTTTGGACTTCCTATTGGTCACAGTCGTCCATTGTTGTTCGTCGACGAGGTCAGGGTGGACCCACATGATTTCCCCTCGAGGTGTAGGGACGGGTACCAAGCCTTTCTCCCGCTGCTGATGAGGGTCTGTGTTGACCACCCTCAGTTCTCCTTTCGGGACAGAGATCACCCCCACGGGTGTCGGGGGTCGTGTCCCAAACTGGAGAATCGACGTCATGTTGGCCGTCATCTTCTTCTGCTCCGGTCGGAGTTTTAATACCTCCGCGTCAATCAGAGCTTGAAGGATGTCCTTAAAGACGTAGCAGCTTTTGGTAGGATGTCCGAGCATCCTGTGGTATAAGCAGTAGGTGGGATTGTCGGTCTTGCCGACTTCCTCCGGGCGCCTAATTTCAGGGAGCTTCAGTCGATTGCTCTTGTTGAGTAGCTTGAAGAGCGAATCGACGTGTTCCTCCTTGAAGGAATACTGCTTGTTGGGGTGTGGCTGGCTTGAAGAGCCACTTGCCCTGCCTGTTTGAGGTTGGTGGGAGATTTGGTCTCCGTCGCCAAATTATCCTTCCGCTTCGTCTGGAGGGAGGTGTCTGGTGCACGCCTTGTCGACCTCTCTGGCCTGGGCTTGCCTTCTTCCGCTCTGACGCGGGCGACAATCTCCTCAGCCTGTTCACCTTGCTGGACTAATTGTTTCCAGGTGCGGCTTTCAGCAACTCCTATTTGGGCAAGGAGTGAGGTTTGGAGATTATGGCGACATGTTTCCACCAGGGTGGCCTGGGTCATGCCGCTTGGACATCGGAGTGCCATGTTCCGAAATCTTTCTACGAAAGACTTGACGGACTCTCCCTTTCGCTGTTTTGTAGCTAAAAGGGTAGGCATTGTGACTTCGGAGTCGTCTTCGAAGAAGCGTGTCAAGAACAGCTTCTCTAGATCCCCCCAGTTCTTGATAGAACCCTCCGGGAGCTTCATAAACCACTCAAAAGCCAACCCTTTCAGGGTGCCGATGAACAGTCGCGCCAGGATGGCGTCATTATCTACCACATTCCCGGTCTGGGATTTGAAGTAGTAGATGTGCTGGTTGGGTGACCCCTTCCCGTCGAATGCTTGGAGGGTTGGAGCCTTGAACTTAGGAGGGTATGGAACTAAGTCCCACTCAGCCGGATAGGGCCGGACCACTCCTGCTTCTTGGAGGTCCTTGCGATTGGCAAGGGCCTCGAGGCGTCGTTCCAATTGACTCACCCTCTTAGCATGAGTCTTCTCCTGGTCTTGGTCGCTTCTTGCCTGCGACGAGGGCTTGGACACATCCGAGGTAGATCGTCGTGTCTCGTCAGAAGATTCGGAGGGTGGGCTTCCTCCCTTTCTCCCTTTCCCCTTCGGTCGTCTAGGAGGAGATCTCGCTCTTTCTTCAAGCAATTTCTCAAGCATATGCTTAAGAGAGTCAATGGATCTCTGTTGAGAGGCGATTATATCCATCTGGTGCTTCTGCGTCTGTTCTAAACGCCTGGTCGTCTCCTCAGGAGTGTCGGCCATGTAGGCGGAAGCCTCCTTCTCGACGGAAGAGTTTGAAGCCTGCGACTCCACTATAGCGGAGTGAGAACCACCCATTCTAATGCCGCGGGCTAAGGCATTATAGTCAATTGGGGGAATGGCCCCTGTCCGGGTGCGAGTGTGTTGATACACCCCCTCCGGTTCAGAGTCAGATTCCTCTGAGTTGACCATTAGTTGTTTTCCCTTGCTTCTGCTAGTCATGTTTGCAGTAAGCTCCGGGTATTCAACATCTGAGAAGGTTCTCCTCCTGTGGGAGCGTCTTCTTTTGGCTGACGGGGGAATCAGGGTCAGCTGTCGAATTAAAGATGGCTGGTGCACGCCTGACTCGCAATGGCATCTAGAGAGCATCTGGATGAGCTGTTGACAGCAGCATGGAGAAGTGGCCTGATTGGCACTCCTTTTCCTTGTCAAATAATCCCTCAGATCCGTGGGAGAGGGATTAAATAGACTAGCCTCGCGACGTGGAAGACGGGAGGAAGTCATGGGCTGTGCTGTCTGGACACAGGTTTCAGAAACGCGGCTGTCGCGTCGCGGCTGCGTCACGCGCGTCTGGCATCTCTGTTGATATAAGACGCGACTTTCGCGTTGCTGTCTGCTGCGTTGGAGCAGGGAGACTTGGGAGAGAGTGGGCTGCTGGGCCCCACGCCTATGGGCGCGTGCTTCCTGCGTTTGACGAGACGCAGAAGCTTCGCTTTGGCGTTTGGCAAGTTGGTCTTCAGAAGGCTCAACTTGGGGAGTCTCGCGTTTGGGTCGCCAAACGCGGATCTCTCACACTGGATGAGGTGCGGGCAAGGCATCGGATCGTACGCTGCATCCAACCCCAGTCAGAAAATCAACGGTTCCGACTGAGTGTTGACGCGCGCGTCTTCTCTGTCGACGCTCGGCATTCCGATTGCGTCGTGGAGGAAGAGAGAAGCCAACAACTTCCTGGTTTGTAGAACCAGGGGTGTTTGCCACGCGGGTCTCCTGAGAGACGCTGACGCGGGCGTTCTGTGCGACATGGTCGATCGCACCAGTAGATGTGCCGGGGACCACGCGGGCCTTCAGAGAGGCGTTGGCGCGTGTGTTCTGCGCGACGCGGTTAATTGCAGCAGAGGTGTCTGAGGTTACGCGGGCCTTCTGGGAGGCGTCGGCGCGTGAACCAAACTTGGCACAGTGGGCAGCAGGAGTACCTGACAGAGCCTCAGATTGGGCTTCAGGGGGCTGTCCACTTGAGACCCTGCGGCAGACGCGGGTCTTTGGGCTCTTGGAGCCAGAAGAGAGGAACTCTTCATACTTCGCCTGGTCGAACTCGACGACGAGTGATTCGACCATCTTCCCCTTACGGAGAACGTCATCTTGCACCACGGTGCGCTCGTCAGTAACGAAGGTATTCCCCAGCGGAGTCGCCATCTCTTGTTTGCGCCGGAAAAAGAAAGAGGGAATTGTTGTAAAGATTTCTTTGAATCAGATGAAAAGATTACAACAAGACTTTCCCTTCCAGTTACAAGGGAGGGAGGATGTTGAAGCTTGAATCCCCCCTTTGTTTAATGCTGGGTTCTTCGTGTGGCGGTGGAGAGTGAATCTTGTTCTCCGTTGACCAGATGACCGTCCTGGACCGTCGGGGGTCTTCTCTTCGGTCGGTAGAAAGAGTAACTCAGCTCCGTCTACCAAAACTCTCAAAGAGGAGGTAGGCGAAGAGCGGCTAGTACTCAGTAAGCTCGCTGAAGAGTCTCCTCCCTCTGTCTGTTGCTGAAGTTGTGCTTCCCTCTTGATGATCCTCTTGCCTGGATTTGATCGATCTTGATGATGCCTTGACCTTCTTAATTCTCGACTTCTCCAAAGCTTCGATCTCTCCAAAAGCTCTCCTTTCCTGATAGCAAACAAGGCTATTTATAGGGGTCTCAGGGGGTGAAGGTGCCTCCTGAAAACGCTCCCGAATGAGGGGCCACTACCCGCTACATGCGCGGTGACTGGCCCCGCAATCAGGGCAGTTGCAACTGAGACGCGGGCGTTGGGCCAAACGCGCCTTAAAGTTTGAGACACGGGCGTTGAGACAAACGCACCCTAAAGTTGAGACGCGGGCATCGAGCCAACGCGCCTTAATGCTGAGACGCGAGCTTCGGGCCTTCACGTCTGGACGCTGAGGCGCGGGCGTCGGGCCGACGCGCCTTGATGCCGAGACGCGGGCTTTGGGCCGACGCGTCTGGACGTTGAGACGCGGGTGTAGAGCCAACGCGTCTTAATGCTGAGACGCGGGCCTCGATTCCTCGCGTCTAGAGCTTGAGACTGCTTCCTTAATGGCTTGTTTGTTAGTCATTTTTAGACAGCCTACAGTTTTATGCTACATGATTTGATTACTTGTTTAGATGTTAGTTTTTCATTAAAACTAGGATATATATATACTTGTACATATTGTGGGCCATAAATAAATCTTTATATATGTTTGTGCTTGAACGCTCTTTTTTACCCATTAGATGTGCTAGTATAGTCTAGTTTTGATGATTCATGCATTCTAACTTGTATTCCCTATTTTGATATGTTTTAAGATCATGTGTTTTCACTTCATGTATATTTCTACTTTGCCAAACCTTAAGATATACATGTATACCCCTTGAGTCATTTGCTTTTCATGCAAATCTTTATTATGGACTCAATTGTGTTTAGGGATATGTATGTATACTTATCGTTTTGACAAAACATACATATGCCTTGAAGTATAATTTGTTTTATTGTAAAATTTTAGATTTTCATGTTTCATGTTTAAAGGAATTTAAATTGAGCTTAATTGAATATTTTCATGATGATATGTGTCACATAACACTTGTTCACTCACTTTATTAAGTTTCTCATGATTTTGTTTTCATGAGTATGATATGGGCTTCATGGATTTTGAGTATTTAGTGATCTTGTGAATTACATGTGTTTCATGAAAAAACAATTTTGTCTTATTTCTTACTTGAAGGATTTCGTACTAGTTAACAAATTTTTCCATAACTAGTTCGTGTTCTTAACTTTGGTAGAGTTTTTCAAACATACTATACTTTTCAAACCTATTTTTGAAAACCCCTACCTTAATGGATGGTTGGATGGGAGATCATGCTCATGTATGCCTTATAGTGAAAATCATTTTAAACTTGAACATGATTGGGAGGATAGGTTATGAGATATACATTTGAGCTTATTGTTGTTTCAATTGGTATCATTGGATTCTTTCAATTGGTATCAATTTTGACTTTTATTGTATACTCATATATTTTCGTATATGTATGCTTGCTTTTCAAAGAATATCAATTTCAATTGGTATCTATTTTTCATACATATATATATATGTTTGTGTTTATGCTAAGCTTGAGTTTCAATTTTGTTTCAATTGAGTAGTTTTCAATTAGTATCATTAAACAAGCTTATGCATGTTTTTAGTTGGTTTTTCATAAAGGGGGAGAAACTCATATTTTAGTTTTCAATTGGTATTTTGTTCCCTTACTTTATTATAGAAAATAATAATTTCAATTGATATCATATGTTTAAAATGAACAATTATTTCAATTGATATCAAGATGTTGTTTTAAATTTTTTTTAAATTGGTATCAAGAGGCACTTCATTGACATATTTTTAATTGGTATCATGTTTAATGTCACCCCTTATTGACTTTGTTTTTGTTTTAGATAAAAAGGGGGAGATCATTGTTTTTATTATTTTGACCCTTTTGTTAATTTTTTGTTTCGAACAAAATGGGGAGAAAAAAAAATTTATTGTTTTGGTTTTTACCCCTTTATTGATGATTGACAAAAGGGGGAGAATTATTTGAGAGTTTAACATGCATATAAACTCAACATCTTCTTTATATATGCATGATAATTTTATATGCATATTTAATGTTTTGCATATATTAAGTTTAATTGGTATCTAGAGCATGTTTTGTTTTTGAAAATTTCATTGGTATTTAGAGCCTTTTATTGTTTTATGCATGTCTATGCATACATGTTTATGAGCTTTCATTGCATATTCTTATTGTTTATTGCTATGCATGAGTTAAGGGGGAGCTTCTTTGAAGCTTAACTTTAATCCATGCATATATAACTCCATGAGTTTTATCATCATCATCAAAAGGGGGAGATTGTTGGCCCGGAGGCCTTCCTTTCTAGTTTTGATGATGATTAACTCATGTAGTTATGTTTACTAATAATCTTGTGATTTTAGTTTCAGATCATAAATCAAGATATTAGTTGGTGATTGCTTCAAAAAGAGGAGTTTGGAAGCCTTCACTTGGTGATTCCCGAGCCCGAGCGTTAAGATCATTCATAGCCATGCTCGTTGGATTATGGAGTTTGGACCGAGTCGACTTGAAGATGAAGATCGTCAAGAAGACATCGGTACCATAGTTTAGTTTTGTGTTTCGATCCAAATTGTAATGATTAGAATAGTATGATATGCTCAAGTTCACAACACACACGTTTCATGTTTTGGTTTTCGGTTTTTGGTTTAACCGATCTTGGTTTGCATGAATAGATAGATTCAAAACAAGTTTACATGGTTTAATGTATATAAGATTTGTTCTATATACATGCATGCTTCAACTTCTTAGACAAACTTAGTTTGATAGTCTACTTCATGAGTTTAGTGTTTTGGTATTTTTAACAAAAGATAATTTTGGAATTAAAGTCAAAAACATGGATATATACATGTTTCATGTATATTGGACTTATGTCCATATGCAACTTGCTCAAAGTGTTTAAATATCATGTTTTTGTATTTAGATGAGTTTTGGACAAAACGTATTTTCAATTCAAAAATTCAAGTTTTAGAAAATACGGTTTTTGGTTTTTGACAAAATTTCTATAACACAAAAATGGTTCAAAATGTTTAAAATTTGTGTTGAAATTTTTAACACAAGTTTGTATATCAATGAAAAATGATAAAACTATTTTTGTGTATTTTTAGAAGATTTATGAGAATTTTTAGAATTAAAAAAACATGTTTTTCTGACCAGAACTGCCTCTGCTAGGCTAGGTCGGTCGATCGGACGGTCGATCGTACCAAGTAGCCGGTCGACCATAGCGGTCGACCGACATGCACGGATACGTGCACGCTGGCTTACCCATAAGCCGGTCGACCGCACGGTCGACCGACTGAGAGCAGGTTGCTCTCGGGTTGCACCTGGTCGGCCGAACGGTCGACCGGACAGAGAGCCGTTGCTCTCTGTTTCTGGGTACGGTCGACCGAGCGGTCGACCGGTAGCTGCTAACGGTCAAATGTGACCGTTGGCCGGTTGACCGGTGGTTCATTTTTGGCAGGATCTGCTGCCAACAGCTAGTTTTGAAAATGGGCTATAATTACCCCATTGGAAAGAGGTTTTCTCTAAGAATTTTTGGACGAATTTTCTGAGCTTTCTCTAGTGTTTTCACAGCAATCAAAAGAAGTTTTTGGGCTTTAATTGAACAATCTATTTGGTGTTTTTGCTAGGGTTTGGAAAATCAAAGAAAAGGGTTTTTGGAAAAAGTGTTTGATTCAACTTCTTTATTTTGGTTTCTAGTTTTTCCCAAGGATTTTCTTTGAGTTTTTGATTTCCATTCATTTGGTTTTCTCCACACTTGAGCTACATTTACTATCTTATTCTATAGGATCTTTGTGTGAAAAAAGAGATTGTTTGTGGTCTTTTGATCACCAAGTTGTAAACCCAAAATTTGCTTGGCTTTGTGCCTTTCCCTCATTGTGTTGAGGAAGTTGTGCAAGTGGGTTGTATCCCTCAAGTTGTGAGGTAATCCTTGTGTTACTTTGTGCTAATCCCTTAAGTTGTGAGGTGATTGTTTGTTGGCTTGGTGTTGAGCCTCAAGGAGGAGGTTGTGTTTGTAAAGAGAGGAGTTGGGTACTCTTTGTAATTGTTATTGCCCCAAATCCTCGGTGGAGGTTCCCTGTGTGGGAGTCCTTTGTGGACAAGCTAGTGGAGTTGAAATCCTTCTGTGTGAAGGCGGGGATGTAGAGCTGGGTGCTCGAACCTCAAAACATATCTTGTTGTTTGCGCTTGATCCCTTGGCTCTTACTCTCTCTCTATATTATGCCTTGCATCAATTCATATTGTTCATTCATAATTGTTTGCTTGGCTTGTTTGAGTGTGCATCTCTTGTTAATTGCAATTAGTTTTTAACTTTCGCATTACGTTCATTAGATTAGCATTATCACCTATTCACCCCCTCTCTAGGTGATTTTCAATGATCAGCAAGGCCAGCATGCGGACGCTTCGGGACATCCGTTCTGATGGCCAGTTTGAGTCAGATTCCCGCACTCTGCTAAGGAAGCCTGCCTTCTTTGGTGACTTAATCATAGAAGATGAAACTGCCCTTTTATGACGGGAACTACAAATGGCTCTGCCAAATTGGCGATAGAAAGTTCTTCCTCTCGAACATGGATAGGACATATCCACTGGCCTATCTACAGCACATGTCTGTACATCGGAAAATGGATTCGGACTTTGTCAAGCAATACTCTGGAGTCTCTTTAGGCAAGATAGGTGCCCATGAAGCCTACACCATCGGACATGGGAGGTGTGTGCTGGGATTGCACCCTGGCTTGGTCAGGACTGAGTACCCAAAGGGAGAGACCCCCCCAGCTTGGAGCCACCTTCCTTCAACAATTCCTGGAGGTGGGGGGTGACTTCTCTTCTAAATTTCGTGTGACCGGCTGGATTCATTCTACTAACAAGCATTGGTGGTGTAAAATGATAGGGTTTGTCTTGGCAGAACTTGGTGACCTTCTGCTACAGGTTAGGCTGCATGCGGCTGTCAAAGCTATTCAATACGGCCTTCCGCATAGTACACAATATTTTTACGCTATCCTAGAGCGTTACAATCCAAAAACTTGCACCTTCTTCACCCCCTGGGAGAAATGGGACACGCCCTTCATGAGATGTATGAAGTTTAGGGGCTAGTTATAGGAGATGCCCCTATGAAGAATACATCCCGACTTCTGAGGAGCTTCACCTCTTGAGAAAAGAGGACCCTAAGGTGTACGAGACATTCTGGGAAGTGCTGTGCCACTTCCACATCTACGGGCAGATATTTCCTGGAGGAATAGTGGCGTTAAGCAGATGCCCAAGGCGAGTTATCTATTCAATAGCATAAATGAAAAAGATAGCCTAATGACTAGTCTGGCCCCTTGCACTGATGAGAAAATTGCTGAGAGGATTAGTGCCTCCACAAGCTCTTACACCACTGAGTTGAATGAGGACACTTTCAAACCTGATATAGTTTTTGAAAGTTTTCATCACCAAGTCCGAATTCCCATCTCTGGCCGGACTCTACTAGCAGGATTCCTCATGCTATGGTTAAGGCATTGTGTGGTGCCAATGCTACCGCATGAAGTAATTGTTGCTGACGTGGTGTAGCTGGCGGTCTTGGTAGCCCACGGAAAGCCTATTGCCCTGCTGCCAGCGATGGTAGCCAGGATACAGAGCGGGTTGTGCGCATTAGCAAAGAGCTTCTGCCAAGTGGAAGCCATTGTGGATGCAGAGGGTAACTCCGTTACAGATTCTAATGGTCGTTCCTTGGTCAAGACTCCCAATCCTGGGGTCGAGCTTCTGTATACATACCTGATGGCCTGGTACGTTATACACTGCCCTACATTGATGATGGTAGGATATCCCTCTGAGGGTTTCACACCCTACATGCAGTGATTGGAGAATTCCAGTTGGTTTCAGTACTATATGTACTTCGTCAGGTGATTCTGAACGGGAACAACTATCTGTTGGATAGGTGCTTCTCCGAGATTCATGATGCGTCTTACAGGGACAGATTTGCAGATTCTGAAACTCCAGATGGCTTCAATCAGTTATCCTCCAGTGTCTTTTGGTGGCTGATCAACATACGACCCAGGTATTTGGTGTTTCGACAAGGGAATTCCTGCACATTGGAGCCTTATATGCCTTGCCGGTTTGCCCGACAGTTTGGTTATGACCAGCTATATAGTGGAAACCCAAAGCCACACCTTCGCTTTAGTGGGAATCTATTTGAAGGAGCCCGGGCCTGGTATTACAGCGTAGTGGGGGGAATCGGAGTTATCATTACCCTTCCTCACAAGACCCCCAACTTTTATGCCAGTTTTGGCTTTTGTTTGTAGTACTTCATGGCGAATCAGGTGCCAGAGTTTGGAATAAATACTTCGTGTATCAGGGGAATCAAGTCCACGCACAAAACCAAGTTGGGGTCCAAGGGTTGCTGGAGGCGGAGGATGAACGAGTTCCAGGAGGCAGAGAAGGAGGAGGGGACGAACCTAGGAGGGAGGTCAGCCTCACAGAGACAGCAGCTGCAGAGCCGGAGCCTCAGATAGTGACAACTAAGGAACAACCTACCTAAAAGAGTCGGCGAGCCGTGGCCAAACATTTTCGTGGCTCTGCTTCCCAAGGTGAGCCCAAGCCGAAGAAGGCCAGGAGAGGATTTGAGGCTGAAGCTTCGATGCCCAAAGTAGTCCCTCCTAGTGTTGAGGAGCAAAGGGAGGAAGAAGAGGAGGAGGAAGTCCCACCCTTCACTCCCAAGGTCTGCGTAGTAGGGCTCCTGTGAACCTAAAGGAGGGAGAGCTTGTGGGTGAACCCATCATGGCTGAAGAGGTCGAGCGACCTGAAGTTGACTTGGTAGGGAGGGATGATGTTGAGATTTCGGGAGTCTCAACTCAGTCTGGACCTTCTTCAACTCATGAGAGAAGGGTGGAGGTGCGACAACGTGGGTCTCCTAGCGTGCTGATGCCTACTTTGCGGGTTATTGAACCCAGCCCTACTACCGGAGTACTCAGTGGTAAAGCCTCGATCGCTGAGACCTCCTGTGTCCAGTTGTCGTCTTTGTTGTCCGAGGAACATGAATATTAATCTAGCAAGGAAGTCAACTTTGGCAATGAACCCACTCTTCCTGACACGAGCAAATTCTCGTATATATCAGAGGACGAGATACAGGGGTATGTCCCTACGATGGTTTTGCCGATAATAGAGATTGCCACTACCGAGGGTATTTCCTTTATCCTCCTTAATTAGTTCTCCATCAAGTTAGGAACGAGTTCTAACATTTCCTTTTGAATTTCTTCTACAGGGCTGGCTGCCGGTAGGGAAGCCACAAGTTCTTCTCATATTGAGGAGATGATCCAAGAGCTGGCCCAGCAGGAGGGCCTTAAAGTTCCTGCTACCGGGATGCCTAATGAGGGTGCAACTGCTAAGGTCGGGGAGCCCTCATCCCCAAGTAGCTTATCTAGAGATTTGCCGTCTTCAGATCCTTGACTTGGTAAGAGAATACAAACGTGTTGAATAACCTCCTTTTCATCATTACCACTGACATTAATGCTATAGTTTTCAGAGAGCACTTGGGCAGCTCAAGTGGAGGATCCTACGCAAGCATTGGTGCGGAAGATAGCGCAGTTCAAACTTCGGCCAGGGAATCCAGTGCCGTGGAGTTTGCTGTTACTTCTGTTGCTCTGGAAGCTACTACAACAATAAACGTTCCGGAGGTGTTGACGACGAACTCAGTGTCGGACGAGCCTACTGTTGGCCTCACCCCTGCACAAGTTGAATTGGTTCCCGTCTTTCGTCCTGTCATGGAAAGGGTATTCGGGAGCACATCAACGAAGTTGTCTCTAGCCACCGACATCATGAAAGAATTAGCACGTCAAATGGTGCAACAATTTTTTGCTTCCATGAAGTCCTGTATTGACTTAGTCCTTTCTGGGGGCAGTTTCTTCGAGTTTGCCTGGATGCTTCTTGAGAATCAGATCGAGAACATCCATCACACTGGAAGCCCTTCACAGGCTAGGGCATATCTAGTGCTAGTCGAACAGCTAGGGAGTTGCCTGAAGCAGCTAAAGACTCTGGAGAAGGCTAGCTCGATGGATGAGGCTCGGTTGATGCTAGGCAAGCTCCTCGCCGCTCAAGAAAACTAGCGAAAAGAGATAGAGGAGAAAATGGCTGAAAAGCTTATAACCTCCAGCGCTTCCAAGCCGACTACCAAAGACTGATTGACAATTCGAAGGAATCTGAGGTCATCATCGAAAGTGTGGAGCAAGTTATCATCACTGCTTAGGCTACTATTGCTAAGGCGCAAGCCTTAATTCAAGTCAACAAGTAGCCAGAAAGAAGTTGGAAGAATTGGAAACCAACAAGACACAAGTTCAAGAAAACTTTACTGCTCTTTCCTCTAGGTTGGAGTCTCTTTAGACACAACTGGCCACTAAGAGGTTCTTATCAGAGGAGGAGTTTCGAGTTCAAGTTTTGGCCGAAGCAAAGAGGGCACGTCAGCAAGAGATGTAGTGCCTCCGGGAATGAATCCATTCTTTCGCGAAGCAGGATTATTAGCCTTCTTCTCCGTTTTGTATCACCCCATTTTTTTTGTAACACTCCATTTGAATAAGAGAGTGCTCTGTGTTACTTTTATCATTTTTTTGAGTCAATAATAAAAGTTATTAAATTCTTGTCTCGTCTTTATCCTTTCTTTGTCTTTGAGAATTAAATGGACTCTTTGTTGCCTGGATGAACTCAACTTTCATAGTCGCAACCCTTGACTGTTTGTGAAAACAATGTCCTTAGTCATTTTGATAGGGCACGGCCATGAATAATAAACTCAGGCTGCACTGAATTCTTGATTGAAACGCGGCTCTCATTTGTAGTGGAGACGCGGACATGAGAAACGCGACTCTGAACTCTTGATGGAGACATTGTTCTAGCTTATCAAGAAAGACGCGCCAATCTCAGCTGTTTTGAAGGCACGCAAATCTGACTCAAGAGAGGCGTGACTCTGGCCCCTTGAGAGGACGCGGCTCTGAGATGCAGACCTGCGTTCTTGATAAAGAGGACACAGCCTTCATGTTTATGAAAGGACGCGGATTCATGGACGCGGCCCTTGAGTCTGTGCAAGAACGTGATTTCAGGACGCAGCCTTCAAGTCTTGTGAATGAACACGAACTTCAGGAAGCAACTCTGAATTGTTGTGGAACATGGTCCTAGTTTACTGAGGTGACACGCCTCTGGATCACTAAGAGGACGCAACTCTTGATCGCTTAGGGAGGGGCGACTGTGGTTCTTTACGAAAGGACGCGACTTTTAAGTCTGTGCAAGAACGCAGACTTTGGAACACAGCCTCCATTTCTTGTGAATGGACGCAAACTCTAGGACGCAACTGTGAAGCATCGCATGCAATCCGTCTTAAAGATCTTGTTAGAACTTTTAATGCCAAGTCGGCGTTGACGGTTGGGGACCTGTGTCATTTGGTGTTTA
Source organism: Agave tequilana (assembly GCA_038442645.1). Taxonomy (NCBI): domain Eukaryota; kingdom Viridiplantae; phylum Streptophyta; class Magnoliopsida; order Asparagales; family Asparagaceae; genus Agave; species Agave tequilana. The sequence goes on along the minus strand of JAVJIF010030599.1, from coordinate 149,981 downwards.
CTATAGTGACAATCCACATGTCAGCTCCGCATTGGACTTGATGCTCGTGCAGGCAGTTAAGGCTGATGACTTTTATTTTTATGCCATTAATTACAAGTCTTATGGCTTGCCTATAAATAGGCCTCAGCCTCTTAATAGTCCATTACTAGACTATTTTCCTTTGCGAGCATGGGCTCTGAAGGACTTTGTCTTGATTTGTTTATCTTCTTTTCAAGGGCATATGTTCTAGTGAACAACAAGAACTCAAAGCTTTCATGCTTTCCTTCAATCTTCTCCGAAGATTATCACTGTCAAGTGATTTGAAAATCAAAAAGCATTGCTTTAAGTGCTTTTATGGCCGTGCCTTGATGAATAAAGTCCAACTTCTAGAGAATTCTTTCCCGGGTAGGAACTATTCGTCGCCATGAAATACTCAATCCCCCTAACGTTTTGTTTTCCCGTCCATTGAAGAGATTCGATCTCTTGATCTCCTCTTGAAATTTGATTGATGCGCCCGTGTTCGGTAGATGCGTCTTTCGGACTTCTTGATGAAGTGCGAGCTTATTGACTTTAAACTCTAAGTCACAAGTTCTTCAAACGCGAGTGTGGTAAACTCTGTGTTTGGAACTTGAAACGTGAACTTTGTATATGAAGCTCGCGTTTGGGATTCTTGATTAGAGAATTTTAAGTCCACTCTTTTGAGACTTCTGGACGCAGATGTGGCAACCCCTGTATCTCAAACGTGGGTGTGGCGAACTCTGCGTCTAAGTTACCTCGCGTCTTACATCTCGGATGCAGGTCTAAAATCAAACTGCGTTCGGATCCATATTCTCTGCACTAGTTAACTTCGTGTCTGGAGTTCATGACTTTAGTCTCGCATTTGCACCTCAAATTTTCTATTCTTGTCTTTCAGAATTTTAACCTTTTGGTTTTTGCTTCTTGCAGGATCTGGCAGCCTCAGTCAATCTTCTGCATCTTCGCTTAGCTCATGGGAGAATATTTCAACCAGCCAGCTTGTTCGATTGGCGAGCACTCAGGGAGTCAAAGCTCCTTTTCATGGGCAAGCTTGGTTCATGGGACTATTTCGACCAGCCAGCCAGTTCAAGCTCTCGGTAAGTTAGAGCTCATCGCCATGGGCAAGGAGGATTCACACAGTTACTTATATCCGTTAAGGCCTTATTGGACATGACGCACCAGCAATGTCCCGGGCTCGTCATGGTCACAGTTGGTATTGTTTGGACACATATATTGCATAAATATTATTACATTCCTACATATATTCTGTAATGAATATTGTAAATAACTTGTCTTAATGTCCTAATTCATGCAGGGTATGAGAGGGAGAAAATAATCATGAAATTTATTTAATTAAATTCAAAAGTTCAAAAGAAAGGGGATCGATTCAAATCCAAAGGTTCTAGAAGCTATCTTATCTGAAAACTAGATATATCAGATAAGATAATATTATCTAATTTCAAGAGAAAAATGGATTGTTTGAAGACTTTATCTGTTTCACTGAAGATAAGTGAATAACTAATCAATTCTAGAAGACAAATTGAAAATTCAAGAGGATAAATAGATAGAGAGAAGATCAATGGCTGAGATGAAGCAATTTAGATTCGGATTCAGGCTGGATACAGTTTAGCATTTTAATCATACCTTTCGTTAATGAAATTCAAATCTAATGATTCAAAATGCTACAGAAAGAAGACTTAAAGGGCTACAATTCTTCTATTAATCACTCATTCCAATTCTATCAGTTGATAAGTGATATTCAGAAATCAACACGCCAACAGCCTGCAGATCAGAATTGAATTTCTCGATAAATTAAATCAAGTTTAGAGATAAGGAGAGAATTCAAATTCAGAAATATCTAGCTCTTCCTATCTTCATATGCTTTCTATCCCTCTGGTTTTCTCTTATAAATACTCTCATACCTCGAAGGCAAAAAGGGCACCACTTCAGAGAGAGCTTTACTTTAGATTTTTCTTTTCTTCTAAAATGTAATTTTTATTTTTCTTTTATTTTTCTTTTAAACTTAGGTTAGAAAGAGTTACATGATTAAAAGAGAGGAAGAGTTAATGTAGAGTGACACTATTATTATCTTTTCTTCAAGAAACTTATATTGAAGGTGATAATTAATGGAGGTTTCCCACTTTTCTTCATTATGCTCGATCTCGCTGAAGCCTTTCTTTTCTTCATTCTTTTCTATTGCTTGCTTTACTCCATGCTAAGTTAAATTTCATTATGGTTCAATAGTAGAGGTAAATATTTATCTTTTATTTCTTTTTATTTTTGATTTTTGCATCAACATACGGTAGAATTGAGGAACTAGCATTGTTCTAAATTTCTATATTTTTTTGTGCAGGTTTGGCTCGATCATAATTTTGGCACCGTTGCCGAGGAGGGACGATAAGTTTTCTTTTCTTTTTGATTTACTTTAACAAATTAATCTCTTTTTCTTCTCTGTTTTGATGTACGGAGGCTAATTACAAAAAATTAGAAGCTGTAGTGGATATATTGCTACTCTGTGCCTCTGGCTAAGGAGGCAGAACATCAGAGCCCACAATTGTGATGAACTACTAACTGTAGTTTCTTATAGATTGCTTGATTTCCAGAGATTTAGCTCTCTGTAGTTATTAGTTTATCTGTTTAACTCACTCTATACATGTTTCTAATCAACAGTAACTTGTTGCTTTGTAAACACTAAAAATGCTTGGACTCTTGCATCTTAGGGCATCTGTCTGTTTCATTTCTTTATATTACTGTTGAAGAGTGTTGGAGAAAAAGGTATGCCTGTATTGCATATACCTTGGAAAACACACTTGTATGTTATATTGCTTGTGTGTTATTTTTGTTATATACTTGCATATGAGCAAAAAAAAAGATCTAAAGGCATATCTGATTAGTTACATATGTTGCATACACATTGTCACCTTACCATACTTTTTAGCTAATAAATCCTATTAATAAGTCTTCTTTTTCTTTGTTAAATATAGGCCCAAGTGCTAAAAGAAAGAAAAGAGAAACAAGCCCAAAAGCCCACAAAATTCTGATTTAATTCAGAATAAATTCGAAATGAAGAAATCAGGGCAAAATCTTAGCACATCAAGAGGTTGAGAAGAATCCTCCCTGAATCAAGCGGTTGAAGCCACATAATTAAAGGCTGTTTCGTCAACTTTTGGAGCAGAAACAAGAAAATCAGTAGAAGATACAGGACATACAACAAACCGGAGTTCTCCCCCAATTGGGTGTGGCCACCTGGCCACACTAGGACCGCGGAAACGCGGCCCAATCCTCGTTTCCGCGGCCAAGTAAAGTTCGTTGGGGGAGCGTTTGCTCCCCTAATCTTCCCGGGATCCTCTCCTTTAGGTTTTTGCCTATAAATACTAGTTTCAGCAAAGAAAAATGGGCGAAGACTAGGATTAGAATTTTTATTTATTCTTTAGGGATTTAGGCTCTTTGTTAGATAGTATAGAAGTTGTATTTTTGATTTATAATTTGTAGTTCAGTGCAAACACCAGAGAGAAGAGTGGAATTGAGTGTGTAATTCGTCTTTGAAGTGACAATCAAAGGAGCTTCTACTCGCTTGACCAACTCAACTCGAAGTCGGTATGTTCAAGTTTGCTTTTCATTCTATTGTTTGTATTCATTTCGTAATGAGTAGCTAATTCGTTTTCTCGGCATACTGATGGACCTCTTCTATCCCTTCTCTCTTGACTGATTCCATAACAAGCAACATTTTTTGAAGCATAAAGTGCCTTAGTTAAAACTTTGTTCTTGAAAGCACATAAGGATTTCTTTACTTTAAACGTGTACTTTTCAAACACAAATCTCTTTGAACTGTTTTTATTCCATGCTTGCTTCTTCGCTCTTGATGGTTTAATATTCACTTCTTAAATTCACTTCTTAATGATTTGTAATAAAAGGACTTAAGATCTAAATGAGATGATCTTATTTGTTTTACTTGGACATTAAAAGAAGCTAAAAGTTTATGGTTCATAATAAAAGTGATGCAACCCAAATTTTCTTGAGATAAGTACATAGTTGAGTTAAACATTAGTGAGCCCGGATCTTCTCCTCTTATATCTAAAACAAACCAAACAATTTTTAAAGTTTATTTTCACCTTCTCCAAAGTTGCATTTTCTCTTTTAATCATCTCCTTCTTTCCATTCTCTTTTCAATTAAAAACGAACACAATTCTTTGTTTTTAAATGAATCACCGAAAAGCTTCCATCGCATTCCTCCTCGTGGACACGACCCGTTAGCCATAAGCTACACGGTAAATTCTTAAACTCTTTGATTGTTCATTCTTTTAGCAATTAATTTTTGGTGCCGTTGCCAGGGAGGGAACGGTGTATTTATTTTCTAACAAGTTTTGTGTGTTGTTTCAGGACTTGAAGATTCAAGATTTAGCATTCAAGCTTTGCAAGAGAAGACTTGCAAATTCTGTGCCCCTACTCTCAAAAGTAGGAAACAGAATTTCAAGAAATTGCATTGCAAAACTGAACAATTCATTGAACTACTAAAAACTTTTTTTGCAGGACATATTGCTCGCAAAAGTTTAAGTTTTTGTATGTTATATTTGTGCTATTTCTGCTATCCACTATCCCTATTTTAAGCCAACAGTAAAACACTTGTTGAAAAGTTTAAAAAATTGATTAGACGTTTGCATTTTAGGCACGAGTCTTTTCAATTCATTTACTTTACTGTTGAAGAGTGCTGGAGCAAGGTACGTACGCATTGCATTCAGAATAGGACTCATTTCTTGGTTAATTTATATCGCTTTGAGTGAATCTTGTTTATCTTGTACACTTGCACAAATTGATTTTAAGGGCAACACCCAATAACAAGATAAGGTGGGGATTTAATCACCCTTCCTTGGCCCAAAAATCAGATTCCAAGCACTCACAAACCTAAGCCCAAGTAAAATCTGATAGACGTTGGCCTTAGGGACATCTCGAACTCACTAGGAGATTATCCTAAAGAGGGAAGGTGTTGGAAATTGACTCCTGCCAAATCAGTATCTAGGAAAGGGATTAAGGGCCGAAAGCCCGAAGATTGGTGGTTACTTAATTAAGGAACGTCTTTGATGGATAACCTCCCACCAATCTTGCCCTGACCTGGCTGATTAGCTTGTGGTCAAAGTCTACATTATACCTCCTGTGGACAATCAACCAGTTAGGAGTTTTCTAGGTCAAGGTTATCTTAGACTAGGCTTGGTTGTTTTCTTTTCTTGACTATTGGTGAACTTGTTTGTGATTGTGTTTGTGTATGCAAGTGTGGTCAAGAGACCCTAATTCATCTAGGTTAACTAGAAACACATCACCACCCAAGTTCGAAACAAGATCAGATTCGATTATGGATCGACCAACATCTTTGCAGGATAGGTTTTACCCTATTAGAACATCACTTCCATCCTGCATCCAACTTCCATTGGTTGGTGAACACAACTTTGAGCTTAAGCTTCAATTCATCAATACACTCCCTAAGTTCCATGGCTTAGAGTCCGAAGATGCTTATTTCGTCATAAGAGAATTTGAGGAAGTATGCTTAATGATGAAAATCTCACACCTTGCAGATGATGCTATTAGGTTGAGATTTCTCCCATTTGCTCTTAAGGACCTAGCCAAGAAATGGCTCTACAGCTTAGCGGCCGGCTCTATCACATCTTGGGATGGTTTCATCAAGGTCTTCTTGAAGAAATTCTATCTAATCCACAAGATCGCTCTCGTTAGGAAAAACATCATGCAGTTCAAATAAGAACCTAGTGAACCGTTTTGGAGGTACTTTGAACGCTTCAAAGACCTCCTTGTCCAATGTCCACATCATGGAATAGAGAAATGGCGACAATGCTAAATTCTTTATGACGGTTTAGACTACTCGACTAAGACCCTCTTAGAAAGTATGTGCCAAGGGAGATTCTTGCAGAAGGATGAGCATGAAGGATGGGACTTATATGAGAATCTAGCTGAAAAGACCATCCAATGGGAACCTACTAGTGAAAGCTCTAGAAATCCAAACTTTATCTCTTCAAAAGGAGGTCTCCATTCGATTGAATCATCCATAGCTAACGAGGCTAAGTTAGCTAACCTAGCGAGAAGACTGGAAGCTCTAGAAACTAAGGAACCAAGTCCAGTCAATAAAGTCAGCCCAAACCAATTTCCAACTCTGGGTTGTACTTACTGTCAGGCCATGAATCATGTGTTTGAGGAGTTTCCTGTATTTCAACCTCACCAACATTTTCCTGAACCGATGAATGCGGCTTTCTCAAAGCCGAACAATGATCCTTACGCTCCAATGTACAATCCTGGCTGGAGAAATCACCCCAATTTCTCATGAAGCCATCAAAATAATGACCACCCACAGTCAAACCATGCAAGCCACTTCCATCATTCCAATTTTTCCAATCATCAACCCAACTTTTTCAATCACCCTTACAATTTTCTCAACAATTTTTCAAATTATCAACAAAGTTTTCCCAACCAAGCTCCACCATCTTCCTTCCAGAATCCTCAACTCGAAAGGAGAATGACTGATTTTGAGAGAAACATGGAAAGGTACATGAAGAACCAAGATTCTCTCATGCAAACAATACAGAGGCTAGAGGGTCAAATGAGCCAGTTAGCCAACCCACAACATGAGAGGCAAAAGGGTACCTTGCCCAGTCAACCAATTATGAATCCTAGGTATTCACAACAAGCTCATTTGATTGTGGATTAGTCATTAAATCAATGTAATGTTGTTCATACATTGAGGTCGGGAAAGAAAGTTGATAACAAAGTGTCAACACCACCTAATCCTAGTCAGCACAATCACACTTCAGCATCCACCTCATCTAATCCCACCCCTCCTAAATTTGATGAATCTAAAAAAGATAAGTCAACCAATCATATGCACCAGCCTATAACACCATTTCCTAATAGGCTGAAAAATAAGCAAAATCCATACATGGATAAGATAATTGAGATTTTTAATCAAGTAAAGATAAATGTACCACTTCTTGATGCCATCCAACAAGTCCCATCTTATGCTAAGTTTCTTAAGGACATGTGCACCAAGAAGAGAAAGACTAATGTACCTAAAAAAGTCTTCTTAACCACTAATATTAGTGAGCTACTATCGGGTCCGATCCCTATCAAGTACAAGGATCCAGGTAGTCCAACCATTGCCTGCACCATAGGACAAGCCGAGATTAGTCGTGCACTTCTTGACTTGGGGGAAAGCATCAACTTGCTTCCATTCTCAGTTTATCAACAACTCGGGTTGGGCGATCTTAGTCCAACTTGAGTCACTATCCAACTGGCTGACCGTTCAGTGAAAGTTCCAAAAGGGGAGATTAATGATGTTCTTATCCGGGTTGGGGAGTTTATTTACCCTGTTGATTTCATAGTTCTTGAGACACAACCTGTGTCTAACTCCAATCACAGGGCTGAAACTCCTGTTATCCTAGGGCGACCATTCCTTGCTACTGCCAATGCAATCATCAATTGTAGGAATGGGTCTATGAGGTTAACTTTTGGGGACATGACTAGAGAAGTCAATGTCTTCAACCTTGAAAAACAACCTCGTAAGATAAGGGATCAATCATTTGAGGTAAATTTTGTTGAAAATAATTGTGATGAAGAAAGTGAAGATATAGAAGATGAGTCGCTGTTTCTTAGTGAATTATTCAATGAAGGCGATTATCTTGATGAGAAGGCATATGTCGGAGATCCTAATGTTAAAGTACCCTTTAAAAAGGGGAAATTTGATTTGAATATCTTCACTTTCGATGAGCCAACCAATAATGTATCGCATGAGAATATAGTTCAAGAACCTCCGATTGACATACTCTTTGAAAACCTTTTCGAAGAAGAACTCATGTGTTTGGATGAACTAACTAGGGATCATTTGGTTAATTATACATTTCAAGGTGAAAGTGTTGATTTAAGTTTTGAGGAGATCTATGGAACTGAGTTAGAATTCCTAGGCATTCATAATGAGGAAGTTCCAACTGAGAAGGGTGGTGGTGGTAAATTTTAAATAATGATTGTGACAATATGAGGAAGAAACACCTAAAGAAGGTGAGACTGGGGAGGCAGGAAGCTAAAATGACAAAACACTTGGCCTCCCCACTGTGCCCTATAAAGAGGACCCATTGGAATGATGGGAAGAGAGCTAGAGGGATAAGACCGAAAAAGCTCTAGGTGTGGGTGAAACTTGATGTTGTACATATTTCTGTATAATATATGCACCTCTTTTACATTTCATTTCATGCAATCATACATTTCTTTCATACATTGGGGACAATGCATGAGATAAGTATGGGGGAGGGTTCTAACATGACTGATATTTAAAAAAAAGAAAAAATATATATATAAAAAAAAGAAAAAAACTTTTTGAAAGGGGTAGAACAATATTTTGATATATTTTTTGTAAGAAATTAAGTCAATTTTAAGGAATAGGAGAATCATAATTAGGATTTCTTACACTTGGTCAAAATAAGATAACTTGTTTGATTTTTAGGGTCAGAAAGAAAATTTGTGAAAGTAATTTAGTCTCGATATTTACCTTGATGACATATGCACAATAAATACACTTGCACACTTAGGGTTTAAAAACAGAGACTCTTATGCCTTATAAAAAAATATATTATGAAAAAGAAAAAAACAAGTCTAATTATTGATTAGCTAGATGCTTTGGCCTAAGCAAGCCTTAGTATTTATGCAAAAGATAATTAGATGAGTTTGAAAAAAAAATGTGTGTATATAAATCCTCTGATTAAGCTGGGTATTTATGCCTCATGAAGCATAAGTATTCACGTCTAAAAGGGGTACATCTTATAAAAAAAAAACTTGGTTTCGTGACCTTATCTGCTCAAGTGTTAAAGTCCTTAGGGGTATTTTCTCACCTGGTGCCCTAAAACTGTCCGGTTTGGGTGTCACCGACTGAAGGCTCGTTACATGGGCAAATTAGAAAGCCTAATGAAATTGACGAATAAATTTCAACAAAAATAAATAAGGCATAGGAGTTAATGTTAAAGAACCCTTAGTCAAACTTCACAGTCACGATGGTGCATATGACTCAGGGTAAATTAATAGACTAGATGAGAAAAATAATTTGACTCCTTACTTTGATTAATGACATGTTGTTGAATAGAGACTAAGTTTAGGAATGAAAAATTTGATATTCCTATAACTTATAAATTACTTAAACTCTCACAAATATATACTTCAAATATTTTCTCCGAAAAAAAAAGAAAAGCTTTTCGAAAATACTAACTTTTTTTCTTTCTTCATGGATTTTGTGGGTGCAATCCACTGAAAACCCTCACGAGACTAAACTCGTCCTCTAGGGGTAACCTAGAGGTTTAACGGCTTGTTGCACATGCTCAGTGCAATCGAATGACCTGCGAAAGTGGTCTAATAATTGATTAGAATTAGTCTGAGATTTTACTCGAGGGCGAGCAAAAGATAAGTGTGGGGGTGTGATTAGTCACATATGTTGCATATACATTGTCACCTTACCATACTTTTTAGCTAATAAATCCTATTAATAAGTTTTCTTTTTCTTTGTTAAATGTAGGCCCAAGTGCTAAAAGAAAGAAAAGAGAAACAAGCCCAAAAGCCCACCAAATTCTGATTTAATTCAGAATAAATTCGAAATGAAGAAATCAGGGCAAAATCTTGGCACATCAAGAGGTTGAGAAGAATCCTCCCTGAATCAAGCGGTTGAAGCCACATAATTAAAGGCTGTTTCGTCAACTTTTGGAGCAGAAATAAGAAAACCAGTAGAAGATACGGGACATACAACAAACCAGAGTTCTCCCCCAATTGGGTGTGGCCACCTGGCCACACCAGGGCCGCGAAAACGTGGCCCAAGCCGCGTTTTCGCGGCCAAGTAAAGTTTGTTGGGGGAGCGTTTACTCCCCCAATCTTCCCGGGATCCTCTCCTTTAGGTTTTTGCCTATAAATACTGGTTTCAGCAAAGAAAAATGGGCGAAGATTAGGATTAGAATTTTTATTTATTCTTTTGGGATTTAGGCACTTTGTTAGATAGTATAGAAGTTGTATTTTTGATTTATAATTTGTAGTTCAGTGCAAACACTAGATAGAAGAGTGGAATTGAGTGTGTAATTCGTCTTTGAAGTGACAATCAAAGGAGCTTCTACTCGCTTGACCAACTCAACTCGAAGTCGGTATGTTTAAGTTTGCTTTTCATTCTATTGTTTGTCTTCATTTCGTAATGAGTAGCAAATTCGTTTTCTGGGCTCACTAATGGACCTCTTCTACCCTTCTCTCTTGACTGCTTCTATAACAAGCAACATTTTTTGAAGTATAAAGTGCCTTAGTTAAAACTTTGTTCTTGAAAGCACATGAGGATTTCTTTACTTTAAACGTGTACTTTTCAAATACAAATCTCTTTGAACTGTTTTTATTCCATGCTTGCTTCTTCGCTCTTGATGGTTTAATATTCATTTCTTAATGATTTGTAATAAAAGAACTTAAGATTTAAATGAGATGATCTTATTTGTTTCACTTGGATATTAAAAGAAGCTAAAAGTTTATGGTTCATAATAAAAGTGATGCAACCCAAATTTCCTTGAGATAAGTGCATAGTTGAGTTAAACATTAGTGAGCCCGGATCTTCTCCTCTTATATCTAAAACAAACCAAACAATTTTCAAAGTTTATTTTCACCTTGTCCAAAGTCTTCTCCAAAGTTGCATTTTCTCTTTTAATCATCTCCTTCTTTCCATTCTCTTTTCAATGAAAAAACGAACATAATTCTTTGTTTTTAAACGAATCACCGAAAAGCTTCCATCGCATTCCTCCTCGTGGACACGACCCGTTAGCCACAAGCTACACGGTAAATTCTTAAAATCTTTGATTGTTCTTTCTTTTAGCAATCAATATCCTTAAAAAAGATAAGGTGGGAAAGTCATTACCCTTTCTTAGCCCAAAAATCATCTCCTCACTCACTAACCCTGCCTAACATAAAATTGAGTAGACGTTAGCCCTAGGGACATCTCAGACTCAAATAGGGATTGATCAAAGGGGGAAGTTGTTAGAAGTTGACTCTTACCAAATTGGTGTCTAAGGTTGGGGATTGAGGGGCGAAACCCCGTAGGCTGGATGTTTGGCATAATTAGGCCCATTGCTTGTTTTGCATAATCAGACTCAAATACGGGTACCTCCCACCAATCTTGCCCCTACCTGGCTGATTAACTTGTGGTCAGATACTGCAATATATCTCCTGTGGATAATCAATAGTTAGGAGTCGTTTAGGTCTAAGCTCTACCCTAACATAGGCTAGATTTTTCTTTATTTGTTTGTTTTTATTTGTTCTTGTGAAAATGGATTATAATTACAATTATTCTGATTATAACTCAAATTCATATTTGACCCCAACCTCTTTTAATTCGGATATTACCAACCTGACATTACATAACTTTAACTCTAACCAACCAAGTATGTCAGATTGGTCTTATCCGAATCAATATATGCCCCAATTCTAGTATTATGAACAAGAATGGGACAATCATCACCACTCTTCACCGAGTCAGTGAGGATACAACCCCTCGAGTCTTACCATCAACAATCTTACCAACAAATAGCTTCATATAATCCATACCAAGACGAATCTATAGAAGAAAAATCTTCTTTAGAAAAGACTTTTGAAGTCTTCCTTGAGTCCACACGACAAATACAAATCATAGCGGACTCAGTTCTCCAAAACAATTTCCAAATCCAAGATCCTTACTCTAATTTTCAAGTCCAACCACAACAAGAAGAACCTGCTGACTTAGAAAAGACTATGGAATTCATGATTCAGTCCCAAAATGATATTATTCAATACCAAATGGATCGTCTCCAATCTCTAAATAGGCTAGAAGAAAAAGTAAGTCATTTGGTCAAAATAATTAATGAGAGGAATGAGGAAACTCTGCCTAACACATTTTCGACCACTCCTGATTCTCCTAGCCATATTGACGAAGAATCATGGTATCTTAGAGATTTTAACCAAGATTCGATTTCACCACATAATTTTGAACTTGATCAATATCAACCCATTGACAAAATGGCAAGTTTTCATTTCAATGAGATTGAACTTGAAGATGAATGTGACATTGATTTTCAATATTGTGATTCAATTTCACTTTTTGAATCTATGCTGACTCCGGTATCCTTACCCGATTCGGACCTAATTTTGAAGCAACACTGATTCCTATCCCTATAGAGCTTTAACATGAACCACTTATTTTGGATAGTCACATTCCATTATTGGGAAATGAATGTGAACTTCAATTCTATGATTTGGATCAAACTCATGAACCAACTCTATTCTCGAATCTAAAACTTGATTTGAGTTTTATTCCCGAGTTAGTATCGGTTCCCATTCCCTTCATTGTTGAGCCCAAATCATCCATTCCACAAAATCACATTCCATTGTTGAACCAAGATTTAGATCAATATGACTCTGTGATGATATCCCAAGACTGGTCATATAATCGGGAAAAATTTCATGCTAGGATCTTTCTTGATCCTATTCATATTGGGGATTATAAAAATGTTAATAAGAAAGAGGTGATGAAAGGTGAATTCCATAAAAATTCACAATATCTAGATTGGGCAGAAACGTTTGGCCCAATGAGATCACCACCAGACCACCACCTTGAGGTGATAATTTTCCTTCCCTTTTTTTCCTTTTTCATGTATTATTGCATTTCATTCATACATTGAGGACAATGCATGAGTTAGGTGTAGGGGAGGGTTTACGGACAAGCTAACTTCACTAATTAAAAAAAAAAATCTTTCTTTAAACTTTTTGAAAATAGAAATAATACTTTGACTTATTTTTGTAAAACATTAAGTTAATTTTAAGGAATAAGAGGATCACAATTAGGATTTCTTATACTTGGTTAAAATAAAATTATTTGTTTGATTTTGAGGTTATGAAGAAAAATTGAAAAAGTAATTTAGTCTTAATTTTTACCTTGATGAAATATGCATACTTACACACTTAGGGTTCTGAAACAAAGATTATTATGCCTTATATAATAGTATATACACACACACACATGTATCAAAAAAAATTACTCTAATTAAGTTGGGTATTTGTGCCTCTTGAAGCAAAAGTATCGACGCCTAAAAGTGGTTCATATAAATAAAAATTCTTAGTTTTGTGGCCTTATTTGCTCGAGTCCTAAGACTTTGGGGTGTTTTCTAACCAGGTGTCCTAAAACCGTTTGGTTTGGGAGTCACTGACTAAGGCTCGTTACATGGGTGAATTAGAAAGCCTAATAGAGCTAAGGGATATTACCGCCATAAATAAAAAAATAATAATAAATAAGGCATAAGTGTTAGAGTTAAAGAATCCTGAGCCAAATTTTCACGATCACAAGGTGCATATGACTTAGGGTAAAATAATAGACTAGATGAGAAATACAATTTTAATTCTTACCTTAATTAAAAAAGTTTTTGAATAAAGACTAAGTTTAGGAATGACTAAGTTTTGATAATCCTATGACTTATAGATTACTTGAAATTTTACATTAAACTTTGAATATTTTTTTCTTCAAAATGCGTTTTTAAAAAAATACTAACAATTCATTTCTTTTTCTTCATGGATTTTGTGGGTGCAATCCACTGAAAACCCTCACGAGACAAAACTCGTCCTCTAGGGATAACCTAAAGGTTTAACGGCTTGTTGCACGTGCTAAGTGCAGCCGTGATTTATACAAAAGAAAGTTAGGTTTGGTCAGTTTAGCTTTTCTTTTCTCTTTGTTTTGCTCGAGGACAAGCAAAAGATAAGTGTGGGGGTGTGTTTGGACACATATATTGCATAAATATTATTACATTCCTACATATATTCTGTAATGAATATTGTAAATAACTTATCTTAATGTCCTAATTCACGCAGGGTATGATAGGGAGAAAATAATCATGAAATTTATTCAATTAAATTCAAAAGTTCAAAAGAAAGGGGATCGATTCAAATCCAAACGTTCTAGAAGCTATCTTATCTGAAAACTAGATATATCAGATAAGATAATATTATCTAATTTCAAGAGAAAAATAGATTCTTTGAAGACCTTATCTGTTTCACTGAAGATAAGTGAATAGCTTATCAATTTTAGAAGACAAATTGAAAATTCAAGAGGATAAATGGAGAGAAGATCAATGGATGAGATGAAGCGATTTAGATTCGGATTCATGTTGGATTTAGTTTAACAGTTTAATCATATCTTTCGTTACTGAAACTCAAATCTAATGATTCAAGATGCTACAGAAAGAAGACCTAAAGGGCTACAATTCTTCTGTTGATTACTCGTTCAAATTTTATCAGTTGATAAGTGATATTCAGCAATCAACACGCCAAAAGCTTGCAGATCAGAATTGAATTTCTACATAAATTAAATCAAGTTTGGAGATAAGGAGAGAATTCAAATTCAAAAATATTCAGATCTTCCTATCTTCATACGTTTTCTATCCTTTTGGTTTTCTCCTATAAATACTCTCATACCTCGAAGGCAAAAAGGGCACCACTTCAGAGAGAGCTTTTCTTTAGATTTTTCTTTTCATCTTTAATGTAATTTTTATTTTTCTTTTATTTTTCTTTTTAACTTAGGTTAGAAAGAGTAACATAATTAAAAGAGAGGAAGAGTTATTATAGAGTGACACTATTATAATCTTTTCTTCAAGAAGCTTATATTGAAGGTGACAATCAATGGAGGTTTCCCACTTTTCTTCATTATGCTTGATCTCGCTGAAGCCTTACTCTCCTTTATTCTTTTCTATTACTTTGCTTTACTCCATGCTAAGGTAAATTTCATTATGGTTCAATAGTAGAGGTAAATATTCATCTTTTATTTCTTTTTATTTTTGATTTTTGTATCAACACTTTTCTTTATCTCTTTTTGTTTCTTTTTCTTTTATAATTAAAATAAAACAACACCAACATATCTTCTTCTACCATCTTCTTTTAACTTACTTAATATTTTTATTTTCTTTTTATAAACTGAGAATATAAGTATTAACTAGTTTTTATAAATTAAAAGAACAAACTAACATAACGCTTTCATCGCTGTCCCTCCCTGTGGATCACGACCCGTTAGCCCTAAGCTACACGGTAGAATTGAGGACCTAGCACTGTTCTAAATTTCTATATTTTTTTGTGCCGGTTTGGCTCGATCAGGTATGGTGGTGGGTATAGCGGCCTTGAAGGTCACAGGAAAGAGGACATCACCAGTAAGGTCTCGGATCCTGCCTTTGCCAATTTTGATCAAGAAAGATCTAGCTTTCTGGTGGCAAAATCTGCTATTAGGCGAAGGATTGCCCACAACAGTTGGTCCGGTGGAATCAGAATGCTTTTTTGCATTTTGACCTCGAGAAACACCACTGTTCTCAGTTAGTGATGAGCTTCTTCAATGTTTACATCATGCATCATGATGTAACCAGCACTCAATGTCTCAACACTGATCAACTATGATATAACCTAGTGGAGGAAGAGAGGAATCTTTCTTCGGTGTTCTTCCAAATATTTTGAATCTGGAGTGATGCAGATGTTTTAAGGAGTAAGTGCAACCTTTCACTGAGCGAGAGGGACTTCTTTGTACTCCTTTGTTATAACACTCAATCTTGTTGTATAAGAGAGCGTCTTGTATAACTTTCATATGTTTGACTATCAATAAAAGTAACACTTTTCTATCTTCTTATATGTCTTGAATTCCTTTTTGTATTGAAAATTAGATAAATAGAAGTAGAAACTCTTGACTTGCTAGAAATGCGATAATTAACTTAACAAGTCAAAGTTGGGAAAATATTCAATTTCAAGAATTTAAGATTACTGTCAGAGGTGTGATATTAACTTACAGGAATGTGAGCTAAGATGTGATATTAACTTGGCTCAACGGGAATTTCAGCTTCATTTGGGAAAACTGAAAACATCACTGTCATAGGTGTAATGTTAAACTTGGCAGTAAAAATAATGTTAGAGGTGTAATTTTGGACTTAGCATTAGTCATCTCGACTTCGATAGGGAAGTTCGAGGGAAAGTTATTGTCATAGGTGTATTGTTAAATTTAACAATGAACTGGATGCTAAAAGTGTGATGTTAAACTTAGCATCGCTCATCTCAGCTTCGATATGGAAGCCTGAGAAAAAGTGACTGTCGAAGGTTTAATTTTTAACTTGGCAACAACTTAATCACTGTTAGAGTTGTAGTGTTAAACTTAACAGTAATTTGCCAGAGGTGTAATGTTAACATGACAAGAATTGATTTGCGATATGAGCAGTTTTAAGGACTTGTCATTCTATTGATGAGAATTAACAAGTGAAGTCTGGAATGTCAGAGGTGTAGTATTGAACTTGACAAGAATTAGTTTGCGATAGGAGCAATTTTGAGGACTTGCCATTCTATTGATGAGAATTGACAATTGAAATTTGGAATGTCAGAGGTGTAGTGTTAACTTGACAAATTTGAAGACTTGTAACTCTATGTAGAGGAGTGACAAGTGAAGTTTGTATTCGCTGAGGAGTATTGGAAATTTTCATTATTAGATATGCAGTATTAAACTTAACAATGATTAAGTCTGTGGACCTACTGCTCCATGTAAGAGAATTGGTAGGGGACTTTTGGTAGAAAAACAAAATGATTTGTCGGAGGTGTAATATTAACGTGACAATAATTAATTTCCTGGCGACATGGGAGGTTCGCCGTTAGAGGTGTAATATTAACATAACAACTGAAATTTTTTCTTTCTTATGAATTTCGTTGTCGGAGGTTTAACATTAACTTGATTGGATCCACTAGGGACTAGGAAATCTGGTTTACTATTAACGTGACAGGTCCCAGCTCATTTCGTTGAGGAGATGAGCACAGGTATTTTTATGGCCCTATCATTCTATGGAAGAGAATTGGTAGGAGATTCTGGAGGAGAGGATGAGACCAAGTCCCTTAGGGTTTTTAGTAAACCCTCAGTTATCAACGGATTTGGTGTGCCTTTACCAACTACCGTTTGAGTTGGGCTAGCCATGATATTTCCCTCAGCATGATGAGTTGTCGAAGACTTATGTTGGACTTAAAAGCCAACATTTTCCTCTATCCTTAGCCATTGGAGGTGTCGGATGTCCATAGGTACACTAGAGAAGAGTAACAAAGCTAAAACTGAAGTCTCGCACTTTGTTTCTTCTTCAATATTTACATCATGCATTATGATGTAACCAGCGCTCGATCGACTCAACACTAATCGACCGTGATATAATCCAGTAGAGGAAGAAAGAGAAACTCTTCTTTGACGTTCTTCCAAACATCTTGGATCTGGCATTTTGATCAGAGTTGTAGTATTAGCCTGATCAAGAGAAGAATGCTATCCAGGATAGTATTTCTTCAAGAATCTGCTGTTTATCGGCATCATGAGCATATCACCGTCTGGGATTATAAGTCGGTATGCTCCATTTGAGTAGACCGACTCTACTACAAATGGTTCTTCCCATTTAGATTGGAAATTTTCTTTTGCCTTATATGTCATTACCATGGGTCTTTTGACGGCTAAGACAAGGTCTCCTTTCTTGAAAGTCTGCTCCTTAACTTTCTTGTTGAAGGCTCTAGTAATTCGAGCTTGATAGAGCTCTATTTGCTGTTGAGCTTGTAGGCGTTTTTCGTCCAAAGCCTCCAGCTCTTGGAGTCGCAGTCGATGCTTCTCCTCATTTGTCATCTCTGCTGTCAAGGCGATGCATAGAGATGGGATTTAGATTTCTAATGGGAGTACAGTGTCACACCTATATACCAAGGAGAATAGTGTAGCTTTCGTTGGGGTTCGAATTATCGTGCGATAGGCCCATAAGCATTCACCTAATTTGTCATCCCAATTACGTTGGCTTTTCGAGACGAATTTCTTGAGAAGTTTTCTAATAGTTTTGTTGAAAGCTTCTGTAAAGCCGTTAGCGGCTGGATAGTATGCCGTTGAAGACACACTCTGAATTCTTAACTTGTTACAGAACTTTTGAAAAGCTTGGCTGACAAACTGGGGCCCATTATCATGATCGATCCGTCATGGCACACCAAAGCGGTAAATGACGTAATGTTTAACGAATTTGATCACGTCAGATGCCTTTACCTCCCTCAAGGGAATAGCTTTAGCCCATTTAGAGAAGTAATCGGTTATACATAAGATGAACCGATGTTCTTTGGATGAAGGTGGGTTGATAGGATCAACCATGTCCATTCCCGACATCTCAAATGGCCAGGTTGAAGTTGTAGAACAAAGATGTCCTAGTATTTGATGGATGAAGTCACCATGGACCTGACAGGCGTGACATCATTTGGCATAAACGATGGCGTCAAGGATCCTCTTGGGCCAGTAATACCCCAGTCTACGGAGTTAATCCCCAAGCTTCGGGCCAGGCTGATGAGCTCCACACATACCATCATGCACTTCATTGAGTACTCCTTGTGCCTCCTTCTGTGATAGGCAGCGGAGAAGGATCCCGTCATGCGATCGGCAGTACACTATTCGCGTGATCGCATTATAGTAGAATTTGGGGGCTTTCCTTCTAATGCCAGCCGCCTCTTTGGGATCATTAGGCGGGATGCCGTACAATGCAAGTCGATGTACGGGAATCGTCAATCCCTGAGCTCTGAACCTGTTGAAGTCTCTAGAGCTTCTTTGACTTGACAGTCTTCTGTCGGCTTTTGGTGGTCATCAAAAGTGAATCTTGGGCAATACAGGTCATAGTTGTAGACGAGTATTTTCTCTATTACTCTAGTTGGAAGAGCCAACGAAGCAGCGAGAGATGCTAGTGCATTTGCATGCGCATTTTGCTGGCATGGTACATGGTTGATGAAAAGGTTTTTGAACATCTCAGCCATGTAGATAGTTGCGTTATAATAGGGTACTAAGTCTTTATGTCTGACTTTATACTCCCCGCGAACTTGGTTAATGATGAGTTTAGAGTCATCGTATGCTTTAAGATTTTAAATGCCAATCTCATCGGCGATTTGCATTCTGATCAAGAGAGCATTGTATTCCGCTACATTATTGGAATATGGTTCAGTTAATGAGAATGCACGAAGGATTACATAGTTCTGTGGGGAGACAAGGACTACCCCCACTCCTGCTACGAAATTCCCTCGGGGGCCCTGATTGAGGTTGAACCTACACAAAAATACAGAATTTCAAAACTTTTAAATAAAAAGTGCAGGTGCTCAATTTTACCGCGATAGCAAGTGGCTATGCAGGTCGTGATTCACAAGGAGGGACTAGCGATTGAAGCTTTTTTAGAAAGTTCTCTTTTAGGTTATAGAAACTAGTTAAAGATCTTTTAGTTCTTAAAAGAAAAATGAAAAAGAGTTATAGTTAAGTTAGGAAGAAAGTGAAAGAATGAGAAAGTGAAAAAAAAAGCAGTGATACGTACAAAGAAATTGAAAAAGAGTGAAAGAGATTTGGGTGATTATGGTGTTGGTGATTTACACTAAAAGTTAAAAGAAAGAAATAAAAATAATTACTTACCTCCTTTGACCAAAAGCTTACCTTGAATCTTTGGCGACGATGTTACCTTGAAGTGGAGGCAATCAGCACATAGCCCATAAGAGTTAATTCTCGTATCTTTCGCATTACATCATCAAGACAAAACAAGCATGAAATGATACAAACTGAGACTAAAATCCATCGTCATGAGCTATAGGTGGCACTCGCAATGGCAATGCTCTTTTGATGCTATAAGACTCACTTAGGTAGCAATTGGTACAAGAATGAGTGAAGTTGAAAAGAAGAAGAAGAAGAACACAAAAACAAATACATAAAAAGGTAACTATAGATTCGATTTCATAACAATAAGAGAATAGAAGAATAACTTACACGGGTGTCACTCTCAGCATAAGCTTCTGTTGGAACTTGTTTTGATGAAGACTTTTGTGAAGCATTTCATTTGGAGCTTTAACACACGACAAATCAAGAGTTCTTCATGATCAAGATGTCCCAAAGAGAGTTGATATGATGTGGTTTGTAATTGTGAAATAGCATGTCAAAAGCCTTGATGCACACACACATATCATGTCTATATAGTCGACTTATAACTCCTTATAGTCGACTAATACATTTGGTAGTCGACTAACCTAAACCCCCTAGTCGACTAGTCATGTATCCAAAAGAAACCCAACTCTCTGTTTGTCCATTAGTCTACTTGATAGACAAACATAGTCGACTAATAAACCTTGTAGTCGACTAATCCTATGCCCCTAGTCGACTAATCCATGACCCAGTCGACTTAGATGTTAGTTGCAATCGACTTGATTCAGTTATCCAGAAACCTGTCACTTGAGCTTATCTTGACCTAGTCGACTTATACCCATTATTAGTCGACTAACCTTTGGAAAATTGCCTTGTATAGTCGACTAACTCAAAAGGCAAGTCGACTATAGGTAGTTTCTGACTGTTGGACAGTTTCTGTTATCTGGTCTTTTGTGCAATGTTTTCCAACGTTTCAAACATTTGAATTGCACCTATAACTACCCTAACTTACCCTAGAGTGCAGCTATATAAAGGGTTGTTATTCTAAAGGCCAAATACCAATCCTAATCTTCAGTTTTCTAAGATCAAAAATTCTGTCAATCCTGAAAACTGTTCCCACTTCAGTTCTCCACCAAATTCAAATTCCTTTGTGAAGTTCTCTGAAGTTTGTCTCCTATACTAGACCTTATCCATGTTCACATACAGTACCAAGGCTTATAGGAAAGTGTTGTAATACTCAAAGCAATCATTGTACACGGGTGTCTTCTTGGTGTAGAAGCAGTTGTACAAGGTGAAGTTTGTTCTCTTGGTGGAAGAGAAGGTGTTCTCTTGGTGGAAGAGAAGGTGTACACATTTGGCAAAGAGGATTTGTCAAGTGGTGTGCATGATTGTGATTTTTGGTGTACAAAATCAAGGATAAAGGAAAATCTCAAGCGGGTGGCTTGGGGACTGGATGTAGGTCACGAGGACCGAACTAGGATAAATCTCTCGTGTTTGCGTTTGTCTAAACTTTTCTGAGATTTGATTTCCTTTTTGTAAGTATATTTATTTGATTAACTTAATTCTTCTTTGTTTAGTATTTGTGTTGACTTTGTGTTTTAGATCCATAAGTGCCAACAGAGAAAGTTCCGCATTTGGCATCATCTCGGGACCTACAGCTTCATTCTCATTCTCCTATGAAACTCTGATCTCCTCTGAATTGCATAAATGAAAACTAAAAATTACATAAAAAGAAAAACAAAAACCTATACTAAAAAAAAATGAAAAAGTGAGCTAAATTCTATCTCTGCATCATCGTCCCCCCAACATAGGAGAGCGTATAAAGATAGGGGAGCAAACGCTCCCCTTAACTCTCTAACAAAGCCGCGAAAATGCAACTTTTGCCACGTTTTCACGGCTAGGGTGTGGCCAAGCGGCCACACCCTGTTGGTGGTACTTCCTGGCTTCATGATTTGCTTTTATCTTTTTCTGGATTTCTCGCTTCAGCTTCTGATTTTGACGAAACAGCCTTTGATCGTTGACTTTAACTGATTGATTTGAAGAGAGATATTTTTAACTGATTTTAAACCGATCTGAACCGACTTGATTTGCCCTGATTTATCGATTTCGAATTAATTCTGATTTAAATCACAATTTGATGGGATTTTGGGCTCATTTCTCTTCCCTCTCCTTTAGTAATGGGCCTGCAAATAAATTAAACAATAATTAGGAAAAAGCAGAGTTTATTTTATAGTAAGTATGAGAATATGATAATGAATGTACAATATTAACGACCGATCACACTCCATACCTATCTTTTGCTCATCCTTGAGCAAAACAATTAAACAAAAAATTATTAGACTACTACGCAGGTCACACGATTGCACTGAGCATGTGCAACAAGCCGTTAAACCTCTAGGTTTCCCCTACAAGACGAGTTTTGTCTCGTGAGGGTTTTTAGTGGATTATACCCACAAAATCCGTAAAGAAAGAGAAAAATGTTAATATTTTAAAAACACATTTTGAAAGAAAAATATTTGAAATATTATTATAAGTTTTAAGTAATCTATAAGTTATAGGAAAATCGAATTTTTCATTCCTAAACTTAGTCTCTATTCAAAAACCGTTTTTCATTCCTAAACTTAGTCTCTATTCAAAAATTTGTTATCAATCAAAGTAAGGAGTCAAATTGTACTTCTCATCTAGTCTATTACTCTACCCTAAGTCATATGAACCTTTGTGACCATGAAATTTTGATTAAGGGCTCTTTAACTCTAACTCTTATGCCTTATTTATTTATTTTATATTTGATGGTAATATTTCTTAGTTCTATTAGACTTTCTAATCTTCCCATGTAACGAGCCTTTAATCGATGACTCCCAAACCAAACGGTCTTAGGGCACCGGGTGAGAAGACACCCCAAGGACTTAAAGGACTCGAGCAAACAAGGCCACAAAATTAAAGATTTTATTATATGAACCGCCTTTAGGCGTGAATACTTATGTTTTATTAGGCACAAATACCCAGCTTAATCAGAGGATATATATATATATATATATATATATATATATATATATATATATATATATATATATATATATATATATATATAGATTTTAATAAGGCACAAGAATCTTTGTTTTTAAACTCTAAGTGTGTAAGTGTATAAAGCATGCATATATTATAAAGGTAAAGATCAAGACAAAATTACTTTGACAAATTATCTTCCTAACCCTAAAAATCAAACAAATAATTTTATTTTGACCAAGTATAAGAAATCCTAATTTGGATTTTCCTATTCCTTAAAATTGACTTAATTTCTTACAAAAAAATATGCCAAAATATTATTTCTATTTTTAAAAAGTTTTTAAAAGTAAAGAAAATGTTAATTTTTTCTTCCTTTTTTTAATAAAAAGAAAAACCTAAGTTATGTTAGACCCTTCCCCACACCTATCTCATGCATTGTCCTCAATGTATTAATTAATGCATAGATGCATGAAAAAGAAGAAAGGGAAGGAAAATATTACCTTAAAGTGGTGGTTCCAGTGGTGATCTGATTGATCTACGAAATGCGGCCCAATCAAATTTTTGTGGAGTTCGGAGGAATCCACCAGAAATCTCTCTTATATAACCTACTAAAATGATGTATATATGAACAGTTTTTATTACAAAAATTTACCCCATCTAATTTTCAAATTTCATAATTAATTTCGGAGTCAATTTTGTCAACCACCTTGTCCCAAAATAGAGTATGAAAAGATGGAATGATTGACTTGGATTTAGAAAGTACGGTAACTAATACCGACTCAGAAAAGTGACTTAAGTCAAATAAAGATTAAGGAGTCGAGATTGGTTCAAGAAGTGGGTCCAAATCAAGAAATTAAAACTCAAGTCCACATTCATTTTCTCACAATAGAATGTGACTTAATATTGATGATTCAAGTTCAAGAACGACAGGTGTGGGAAGCAAGACTAACTCTAAAATATTACTCAAGGCGGGTAACAAAACATGAGTCAATATTAATTTGGGAATTTGAATTAGATCACAAATTTGAGAATCTAGGTCACATTTCTCATTGAGTTCAATTTCATAAAAATGAGAACTTTCCAATTTGTCAACGGGACTTTCAAAAGTATGAAATTGGTTAAGTTCAATATGATGATCATAAAAGATAGGTGATTCAACTTCATGATGAATTGACAAAGGATCCAATATTGACTTGGGAAAAAGATTAAAATCAGGTGAAGACATGGAGTCATTATTGAATCAGGAAGTATAATTGAATCACCAAGTTGAGGTTCAAGATCATATTCATTCTCAAGTTCAATTTCAGGAAAGGGATAACTTGCCAAATTGTCAATGTCATTTTTAAAATTTAGAGTTTGAGCAAGTCCAAATGGTTGTACTGAAATGGAATCTTATTTTTCAAAACAACATGATTCTTCGGCTCTAACAGAATGGTTATCAACATCAGAAATGATCAAAGGTGAGAACCAAGAGTTTGGACCATCATATCTATGTCATGATTACGAGCGATTTGAGCCTGGGTCATGGCTTCAAGCATCTTTTCATAGTTGATTGGTTCATCATTTTGTTGCGATTGGACTTGAAAAGATGAACTGTTGTATTGGAATTTGTGATGAAATTGTGAGTCCATCAAATTTTGTGATTGTTGCTTGGACTCTTACTCATTTCTAAGATTGATGATTTTTTATTTTGAACTGGTGGAACTGAATATGAATCTTGAAATTATTGTGGACAAGGAGGATAAGTTGGTTGAAAATTAGGCTCCAGGGAGGTGAATCCCCATTGACTCTGTGAAGAGTGGAAATTATTTTGAAAATTATGATTATAAGATTGGGGAAATAAGTTATATTGATTCGGATAAGACCAATCCGACACACTAGGTTGGTTAAAGTTTTGATATGCCAGGTTGGAAATATCTGAAAAAGATGTCGAGGTGTAATATGGATTACCATTAAAATTGGAAAAGTTATTGTTATAAGCCATATCACACAATAAATATCGAACACAAACAAAGAAAAAACAAATAAATAAGAAAACAAATAAAAAGAAAAAAATCTAACCGAAGTTAGTGTAAACCTTAGGCCTAGACGACTCCTAACTGGTTAGACTGTCCTCGGGGGTATATTGCTGAATCTGAGCACAAGTTAATAGGCCAGATTGGGGCAAGATTGGTGGGAGGTATCCGCGCAAAAGCGACGGGCCTAATTAAGCCAAACCACCAGCCTTCGGGGTTTTTCCCCTCAATCCCCAACCTTAGTCACCGATTTGGTAAGAGTCAAATTCAAATCAACTTCTCCCTTAGGTCAGTCACCTATTTGAGTCCTAGATGTCCCTTGTGAAATAACACCTAGAGGGGGGGGTGAATAGGTGTTGGCTAATCTTATGGTCACTTAATGCCAAATGATGCGGAATTAAATCTATTATGACCAAATTAAACTTCTTTTAATTAAACACTTATGTATAACACAAGAGTGTTGCCGAATTCCCTTTGCAGGGCTCTGGACAAGCTCCTCTAGATTCCCCTTGAATGGGTTGAGGTGCCGCGTTGGCTCTCTTGGTTGAATACTAGTGTTAACAACAATCCCAATCAAGTATAGCAATTATGAGCACAAGGGAATATATCAAGCATGTAAATGTAAAGACAATGAAAGTAATGCAAGATATAAATGAGACAAAGAGAGAGAGAGAGATAGAGTAAGCAATCGCAAACACAAAGGGTTTGTTTCGAGGTTCGAGCACACTTGCTCTACATCCCCGCCTTCGACACACGAAGGTTTTCCACTATGCAAGATCCCAATGGATCTCTCCCCGGTGCCGCAACACCTACAAGCCCTCGGACTCCCAAGTCCCGTACACATGCAAGCTCCTACAAGCTCGCCGAGGCCGCACCTCAAACCACCAAGAGTTCACAACCGTACTCAAACCACCAACGAGCACACTTGCCCGTCTCCTCAAAGAACAAAGAAAAGATCTTTGGTGATCACACAACACTTGATCACCTAAAGAGCACTCTCACTACAACACACCTATAGGAATATATAGCAATGGATAGCTCAAGTGTGGTGTGAGAAAAGTAAGGAAAGAACTATGGTGAAAAACTCAAAGAATCACTTTTTACACTCTCTTAATAAAAACTCCCTTTTAGATGGGAAGTATTTGCTCTCAAATATGTGGAAAAAAACTCTGCTAAAAGGATGGGAAAAACTGGCTTAGAAATCTCCAAAATCTTAACTCCAAAACAAGTGACAAGACCCCCAATTTATAGGCCAGAAAAATATAGCCGTTGGGATCTGTCAGTGCTGACGGTCGACCGGCCGGTCGACCGTCCAACGGTCATGTTTTGACCAGTTGGAGCCACCGGTCGACCGCCCGGTCGACCCAGAAATCCAGAGAGCAGAACTCTCTGCAGCGGTCGACCGTCTGGTCGACCGGACCACTGTGCTGACAACGTGCACAAGGCTGTGCACGTCAGTCGACCGGACGGTCGACCCGACCAAGCTGCGGTCGACCGCCCGGTCGACCGATTTGGTCTGTCAGCCAATTCCTGGTCTGAAAAACTGGGATTTTTAAGGTAGTTTATTAACTTAATATAAATCCCATAAATCCTCAAATAAATCTACAAAAATAGTGTCAATGTTATACAATGATATACAAACATGCTTGCACAAAATCAAGGCATGTTATAATAGATTTGAACTATTTTTGTAACTTGGAAACATTGGCTCAAAAATAAAAACTGTTTTTCCAGAACATGTTTTTCCAAAAACTAGTTTTTCCAAATCTTCATCAAATACAAAAACAAGATATTTGAGTTCATTCTAAAGTATAGTGTGTATGGATATGATCCACTACACAATCATAATGATATATCTATGTTTTTGACATTAAGCTCTAAACATGGTTATGGTTTAAAAGATATACATGATAGAAATACCAAAAACCAAGGTATATATATTTTATCACAAAGAAAATCTTTTACTAAAAATAAAAATTCTTTTCTAAACAAAAAAATCTTTTATGAAAGCAATTCTATCAAGAGTTCTATCAAGAGTGTGTGTGTGATATAACTTGAGCAATCCACCAACTATCTATCCTTTACATTTTTAGCTAAACAAAAAACTAAATCTTATACCTAGACCCAAGTCTTCATCTTCTTGAAGTCTTCACTTGAAGGCTTCTCATCTTCTTGACTTGGTCTAAATGCAATCCACCGAGCTCATCTCTAGATGTGTTCTTGATGCATAGGCTCGTGAATCAACCGGAGCTAGCTTCCAACTTGTCTTTAAATCCTTTGTTGAAGCTCCACACCTACTAAGATCTTGATAATGAATCTGTCACTAATTAAACACAAGATCATTAGTAATCATAATTTCATGAGTTGATCATCATCAAAACTAGGGTGATAGGCCTTTGGGCCAACAATCTCCCCCTTTTTGATGATGACAAAACTCATGGAGTTATATATGCATGGATTAAAGTAAAGCTTCAAAGAAGCTCCTCCTTAACTCATGCATCACATTCAATAATAGATATGGCAATAAAAGCACATGAATATGTATGCAATGTATGGCATGTATGTAAATATAACATCATAAATTTTATCTCCATACATTAAACAAATCACAAAACACATATGCATCAACACAAATCTTACTCCCCCTTAAGCAAGGAAGACATGCATATAAAATCTATAAATACTTCTCCCCCTTTTTGTCAATCATCAATAAAGGGTTCAAAGTAAAATACATCAAACAAATCTTCTCCCCCTTTTTGTCGAAAACAAAGAAATCAAGGAGGGGTAAAATCAAATCGATCAATACAAGGTTATATGCGATATACATTCATGAAGAGGAAGACGCTAAGTTAGCTTCCCTACACATATGCATTACATGAAAGAGGGATGATAAGCCCCAATTCACATAACACATATTATGTAATGCATAAGAGGAGATGTGAAGCTCCCCTACACACGTGTATCATATAAAGAAGAGATGTTAAGCTCCTCAATACACAATACACTCAACACGAATCTACATATGGAAGAGATGTTAAGCTCTCCTTGCATATATACACAACAAATCAAAATTTTGAGTTTTTCTTGATAAAACACATTTTGAGTTTTTCAAAGATACACAATTTTCCTTTTAAGGTACCAAATGAAGAACAATCAAATTTTGAATTTTAATACCAATTTTAAAAATACTATGCATAAGCTTATTATGGGATATCAATTTGAAATTCTAATTAAGCTTAGCATCAACAATCTTTGTGCTTTAAAAGATACCAATTGTAAAATAAGCACAAAAAGATCACATATATGTATGGAAAGATAATACCAATAGAAATTGATATAATTTAAATTTGAAAGCATTCATACATACAATCAAAACATGAGTATAAAAAAAATCATATTGATACCAATTGAAAATATCCAATGATACCAATTGAAGAGTAAGCTTATTATATACTCTACTATAAGAAGAATTTGAACTAGTTAATATGAAAATGTTTTAGAAACTAGTACGAAATCCTTCAAGCAAGGAATAAATCAAAAGTTTTTCATGAATTATCAATGAAACACAAGGCACTAAAACACTCTAATCCGTAAAATCCATATAAAATTTTCAAAAGAAGTGAGTGTACTAATGTTATGTGAAACATGACATCATGAAAATGACAATAAAGCATAATATTCCTTTAAATCATAAATTTTGAAAACATAAAAAAAAATCATCACAAAATTCTAAAATCACAAAATTTTCTTTTATCAAAATTAATTTATATTTCAAGGTATATGTATGTTTTGACAACACAATAAGTATACATACATATCTCTTAAACACAATTGAGTCAATATAAGTAGATTTGCATGAAAAGCAAATGACTCAAGAGGTATCCATGTATATCTTAAAGTTTGGCAAAAGTAATCATATACATGAAATAAAATCACATGATTATAAATTAAATTCAAAATGGGAATACAAGTTATAAATGTACTGATCATCAAAACTAGGCTATACTAGCACACCTAATGGGCACAAATAAGCAATCAAACCAATCATATATAGATTTATTTGTGGTCCATAATGTGTACAAGTATAAATCCAAGTGTTGACAAATACTAACATTTAAACTAATATTCAAATCATGAAGCATCAAATAAATTTTGAGAATACAAAAGAATTTATCCATATGTTTAAAAAAATAGGATTATGTGAATCAATTTGAAGAATAGATAACTAGTTTAAATGGATTTTTGACAAACTAGTTAAAGATCCTTCAAAAATACAAAGTCAAATGTTTTCCATGAATAATACTAAATACATAAAAGTTCAAGCACTCATAGTCCATAAAGCTCAAAATTATCTATTTTCTTAAAGAGAGTGTTCAAAAGTTATGTAAATGGTATTATTATGAAAATCGTCATTGAAGCTCAAATCAAATATGACTAAATTTTTATTGAACAACACATAAAAATCATTTTTATCAAAACAAATCAACTCAAAATCATTTTTCATAAGAATTACAATCTTCATGGTATATGTATGAATTATACAAATCTAACAATACGCATACATATCCCAAATATAAAAGAGTCTATTAAAGATGTTTGCATGGAAGCAAAAGACTCACGGGTATACATGTATATTTATTAGATTTGAATTAAACATGCATATACATGAAGTGGAACATAAAATAGGTAAAACATGTATAACGGAGAATCATCAAAACTAGTCTATACATATGCATATAGTGGATACAAGTGAGCATGAAGTTCAAAATATATATGAGTCAATTGTAGTTCACTATCTATATATGTATAAAAGCAAGTTTGATACATTCTACATCTAAGCATGTAAATACCACATGAAGCACAAATCAAATAAAATCATGAACATGCTTATGAATATGACATAAGTAAAAGCATGTACATAAAAAGTAGGAGTTTAGAAATTGTTACCAACTCCAAAGCTCCATAGCATGGTGGTCTTTTCCACCAAAATCTCCTTGATAGCAATGCATCCAAAAGTTTGTCCATCATGTCCATTGCATCCGCTATCAAGGCACCAATCCTCTCACGTTTTGTGAGAGCCCTCACCTACATCAAAATCAAAAGGTGGGGGTTTTGGTACCCATACTTTCTTGGGTCCTTTGGGGTTAGCTTTATTGCAAGGATCCCAAAATCTTTTATACTTAGCAAAATATAAATGAGGTTTCTTATCAAAACAATATTTTGCTAAATGGCCTTTGCGGCCACAATATGTACATGTGTACACCTTAGTATGCTTATGTGTAGGAGTGTGATCATGTTGTGCAACATAAGCAAATGCATGGTTATGATGTGCATGAATGTGTGGAGTTTGTTTCTTTGAAAACATTGACTCCAACCTAGAATGATTAAAAGCACAAGAGTTCAAAGTTGAACTCAAACCATCCATTTTATTTTTCAAATTCTTAATCTCATTAGTTGTGGCATGTAAAGCATGGTGAGATAAAGAATCATTTTTCTTTTTCTTTTGAAAAATATTATCCTTTTCTTTTTCAACAAATTTTCTTTTTAAAGATTTATTTTCTTGTAAAATACTTTCTTTTTGTTGTTCCACCATAGCAATATCATTTTTCAAAATATTGTTCCCTTCACAAAGATCATTCAATTTTGAAAGCAAGGAAACATTTTCATTTTTCAAATCTTTATTTTCCTTTTCTAAACATGCAAGTTTATTTCTAAAAGAATCATTTTCTACATGTATGCAATCAAATTTCTTTTTCAAACTTTTGTTATCTTTTTCTAAACATGCAATGCTATCTCTAAATGAGTCATGTTCTTTATGCATGCAAGCAATGTCCTTTTTCAAATTTTTATTTTCTTTCTTAATTATGTCATATCTCTCAAGCAATAATTGACAAAATGTAGAGAGCTCATCATATGACATACTATCATCTTCTACCTCGGATTCGGTAGTTACCTCAAGGGGGTTATCCCCTTGGACCATAAAGCATGCGTTGGAGGTGTTGCTTCCAATGTCCGAATCGCTCCCGGCATAATATAGATCCTTTTCGCCAAGGGAGGTGATGATGTTTCAAGCTACAAAAGCCGAATCAATGTTAGCAACCCTAAATAAGTAATCATCATTTAGGGTACTCTTCAAAGCATTTAGGGCTTTTGCATTACCCTCAATATACTTGCTATTGTTAATATAAGAATCATTAAATGTAGCAAGATAGACATGAATGCCTAGGGCCTTGAGGTACATGGACATCTTAACCTTCCAAATTTGGATGTTAAGAATGTCAAAGGTGGGTGGTGACATGAAGTCCATGGTGAGGTGTGTGTGTACAAAAATATTGTGATTAGCCTAAAAGGAGGATCTTTAACTCTTAGGTTGTTAGACCCAAATCAAGAGCACTAGCTCTGATACCAATTGAAATAACACCTAGAGGGGGGTGAATAGGTGTTGGCTAATCTTATGGTCACTTAATGCCAAATGATGCGGAATTAAATCTATTATGACCAAATTAAACTTCTTTTAATTAAACACTTATGTATAACACAAGAGTGTTGCCGAATTCCCTTTGCAGGGCTCTGGACAAGCTCCTCTAGATTCCCCTTGAATGGGTTGAGGTGCCGCGTTCGCTCTCTTGGTTGAATACTAGTGTTAACAACAATCCCAATCAAGTATAGCAATTATGAGCACAAGGGAATATATCAAGCATGTAAATGTAAAGACAATGAAAGTAATGCAAGATATAAATGAGACAAAGAGAGAGAGAGAGATAGAGTAAGCAATCGCAAACACAAAGGATTTGTTTCGAGGTTCGAGCACACTTGCTCTACATCCCCGCCTTCGACACACGAAGGTTTTCCACTATGCAAGATCCCAATGGATCTCTCCCCGGTGCCGCAACACCTACAAGCCCTCGGACTCCCAAGTCCCGTACACACGCAAGCTCCCACAAGCTCGCCGAGGCCGCACCTCAAACCACCAAGAGTTCACAACCGAACTCAAACCACCAACGAGCACACTTGCCCGTCTCCTCAAAGAACAAAGAAAAGATCTTTGGTGATCACAACACTTGATCACCTAAAGAGCACTCTCACTACAACACACCTATAGGAATATATAGCAATGGATAGCTCAAGTGTGGTGTGAGAAAAGCAAGGAAAGAACTATGGTGAAAAACTCAAAGAATCACTTTTTACACTCTCTTAATAAAAACTCCCTTTTAGATGGGAAGTATTTGCACTCAAATATGTGGAAAAAAAACTCTGTTAAAAGGATGGGAAAAACTGGCTTAGAAATCTCCAAAATCTTAACTCCAAAACAAGAGACAAGACCCCCAATTTATAGGCCAGAAAAATATAGCCGTTGGGATCTGTCAGTGCTGACGGTCGACCGGCCGGTCGACCGTCCAACGGTCATATTTTGACCCGTTGGAGCCACCGGTCGACCGCCCGGTCGACCCAGAAATCCAGAGAGCAGAACTCTCTGCAGTGGTCGACCGTCCGGTCGACCGGACCACTGTGCTGACAACGTGCACAAGGCTGTGCACGTCAGTCGACCGGACGGTCGACCCGACCAAGCTGCGGTCGACCGCCCGGTCGACCGATTTGGTCTGTCAGCCAATTCCTGGTCTGAAAAACTGGGATTTTTAAGGTAGTTTATTAACTTAATATAAATCCCATAAATCCTCAAATAAATCTACAAAAATAGTGTCAATGTTATACAATGATATACAAACATGCTTGCACAAAATCAAGGCATGTTATAATAGATTTGAACTATTTTTGTAACTTGGAAACATTGGCTCAAAAATAAAAACTGTTTTTCCAGAACATGTTTTTCCAAAAACTAGTTTTTCCAAATCTTC
The DNA here is from genome assembly GCA_038442645.1 of Agave tequilana. Taxonomy (NCBI): domain Eukaryota; kingdom Viridiplantae; phylum Streptophyta; class Magnoliopsida; order Asparagales; family Asparagaceae; genus Agave; species Agave tequilana. The sequence goes on along the minus strand of JAVJIF010030599.1, from coordinate 117,630 downwards.
ATCAAATACAAAAACAAGATATTTGAGTTCATTCTAAAGCATAGTGTGTATGGATATGATCCACTACACAATCATAATGATATATCTATGTTTTTGACATTAAGCTCTAAACATGGTTATGGTTTAAAAGATATACATGATAGAAATACCAAAAACCAAGGTATATATATTTTATCACAAAGAAAATCTTTTACTAAAAATAAAAATTCTTTTCTAAACAAAAAAAATCTTTTATGAAAGCAATTCTATCAAGAGTTCTATCAAGAGTGTGTGTGTGATATAACTTGAGCAATCCACCAACTATCTATCCTTTACATTTTTAACTAAACAAAAAAACTAAATCTTATACCTAGACCCAAGTCTTCATCTTCTTGAAGTCTTCACTTGAAGGCTTCTCATCTTCTTGACTTGGTCTAAATGCAATCCACCGAGCTCATCTCTAGATGTGTTCTTAATGCATAGGCTCGTGAATCAACCGGTGCTAGCTTCCAACTTGTCTTTAAATCCTTTGTTGAAGCTCCACACCTACTAAGATCTTGATAATGAATCTGTCACTAATTAAACACAAGATCATTAGTAATCATAACTTCATGAGTTGATCATCATCAAAACTAGGGTGATAGGCCTTTGGGCCAACACCTAGGGCCAACGTCTACTCAATTTTAGTTAGGCTTGGGTTAGTCAGTGAGGAGATTGTATGTAGGCTAAAGGAGGGCAATGACTTCTCCACCTTATCTTGTTATAGAACAAGCCCTTAAATCAATTTAGTGCAGTGTACAAGTATATAGAAAAAAGTAACACTCAAGTAATATTTCATACAAGAATGAACCTTATACTAAATGCTATACACACATGCCTGGGCTCTAGCACTCTTCAACAGTAAACAGAAAATATAATGAAATAGACATGCCTAAATGCAAAGTCTAAATCATTTTTATCATTTACAGTCAACTTTTTAATGTTGTGTTAGAAATGTATATACAGTGAGTTAAATAAGAAAATAAATGCTACAGAAATTAAGCTATGCAATTTAGCCAACCTGCAGAAAATACAGATTAGTAGTTTTAGATTTCCACAGAAATGTAGCAAATCTAAGGGCTTCTGGGCTCTGCTTTCTTGAGCAGAGTACAGAGCCACTTATATGTCTACTACAGTAAAAATTTCTTGTTGTTAAATCTGTACACCAAGAACAAAGAAGAAAGTTAACCAAAAAAATGTAAACTAAAAAGAGAATTACTTACCGCCCCTCCCTAGCAACAACGTCAAAATTTGATTGAGGTTGAACCAACACAAAAATATAGAATTTTAGAACTTTTAAATAAAGAGTGCAGGTGCTCAATTCTACCACGATAGCAAGTGGCTATGTGGGTCGTGATTCACAAAGAGGGACTAGTGATGGAAGATTTTTTAGCAAGTTCTCTTTTAGGTTATAAAAACTAGTTAAAAATCTTCTTTTAGTTCTTAAAAGGAAAATGAAAAAGAGTTATAGTTAAGTTAGGAAGAAAGTGGTAGAATGAGAAAGTGGAAAAAATAGAAGTGATATGTACAAAGTAATTGAAAAAGAGTGAAAGAGATTTGGGTGATTATGATGTTGGTGATTTATACTAAAAGTTAAAAAAAAGAAATTAAAAATAATTACTTACCTCCTTTGACCAAAAGCTTACCTTGAATCTTTGGCGACGATGTTACCTTGAAGTAGAGGCAATCAGTGCATAGTCCATAAGAGTTGATTCTCGCCTCTTCCACATTACATCATCAAGACAAAACAAGCATGAAATGATACAGACTGAGACTAAAATCCATCGTTATGAGCTATCAGTAGCACTCGCAAAGGCAAGGCTCTTTCGATGCTATAAGACTCACTTGGATAGCAATTGGTACAAGAATGAGTGAAGTTGAAAAGAAGAAGAAGAAGAACACAAAAACAAAATATATAAAAAGGTAACTATAGATTCGATTTCATAACAATAAGAGAAAAGAAGAACAACTTACACCGGTGTCACTCTCAGCACAAGATTTATTCTCATTCTCCTATGAAACTCTGATCTCCTTTGAATTACATAAATGAAAACTAAAAATTACATAAAAAGAAAAACAAAAATCTATACTAAAAGAATGAAAAAGTGGACTAAATTCTTTCTCTTCATCATCGTCCCTGTACGCTCTAAAAAACCCTCATTTATAGGCAAAACCTAACATAGGACAGTATATAAAGATAGAGGGAGCAAACGCTCCCCTAACTCCCTAACAAAGCCGCAAAAACGCGGCATCACGAAAACACGACTTTTGTCGCGTTTCTGCGGCCAGGGTGTGACCAGGTGGCCACACCCTAATGGTGGTACTTCCTGGCTTCATGATTTGCTTTTATCTTTTTCTGGATTTCTCGCTTTAGCTTCTGATTTTGATGAAACGACCTTTGATCGTTGGCTTTAATCGATTAATTTGAAGATATATGTTTTTAACTGATTTTCAGCCGATCTGAACTGACCTGATTTGCCCTGATTTACTGACTTCGAATTAATTCTGATTTAAATCAGAATTTGATGGGCTTTTAGGCTCGTTTCTCTTCCCTCTCCTTTAGTAATGGGCCTACAAATAAATTAAACAATAATTAGAAAAAGCAGAGTTTATTCTATAAGAAGTATGAGAATATGATAATGAATATGCAATATTAGCGACCGATCATGCCCGTCCTTGATGCCCCATCGAAGAAGAGCTGCTACACCTGTCCATCGAAAGATGTCTGGGTCAGACATACTTCGGCGACCTCGTCTGGGAGATCCTCATAAAGTTTGGTCGCTCTTGGATCTGGATGCTCAGCCAAGAAATCTGCGACCGCATGTCCATTCATGGCTTTTTGTGGTAAGAATTGCATCTCAATTGGGAGAGCAATATAGCCCATTTTGCTAGTCGACCATTCAGCGACGATGGCTTTGACATAAACAACCTTAAAGGATTGACTTTTGATATGACATGTGTGGTATGGCCCACCAAGTAATATCGCATTTTCTGGACGGCGAACACCAAAGCCAAACATTCCTTTTTGATCAGGTTGTACCGATGTTTGGTTCTAATCATAGTTCTACTCAAATAGTAGATTGCCTGCTCGTGTTCCTGATCGTTATTCTAGGCTAGCAAAGCTCCTAAGGAATGATTCATCGCTCGAACATATATCATGAAAGGTTTTCCTTAAACTGGATCTATAACGACAGGAGGTTGCGTGAGGTATCGTTTGATTTCCTCGAACGCTTGTTGGCAAGCATTGTCCCAAATGAATGAGACACTCTTCTTCATTAATTTGGTGAAGGGTTGGCATCTCCTAGAGAAATTTGAGATAAACCTCCGGATGTACGATAATCGACCTTGCAACTCTCTAAGCTCCCTGAGGTTCTTTGGAGGTTGCATCTTCTGGACAACGTGAACTTTCTCTGGATCGAGGTGGATTCCTTTGGATATCACAATAAATCTTAGGAATTTACCGCTGACTACCCCCAGGAAGGATTTAGTAGGGTTCATCTTCTGCTGATGCGCCCGCATGATGTCGAATATCGTCTTCAGATCTGCTATGTGATCGCCTTTGGTACGGCTTTTTATCGCAATATCGTCAACATAGCATTCCACTGTTTTGCGTATGTGCTCGTGAAAAATTACATTCATAGCCCACTGGTATGTTGCTCCTGCATTTTTTAATCTGAAGGGCATGACAGTATAGCAGTACACCCTAAGAGGCGTCCTGAAAGATGTATGCTTTTCATCATAAAAGAATATCTTGATTTGGTTGTTCCCGAGAATCTATCCATGAAGGACATCCGTTCAAACCCACACGTGTTGTCGATCATAACGTCCGTGATTGGGAGGGAAAATTCATCTTTTGGATAAGCCTCATTTAGATCGCAAAAATCAATACAAACTTGGATCTTCCCATTTTTCTTGCTAACGAGGACGATATTGGCTACCCAATCGGGGTATTGTTCCTCCCTGATAAAGCCAGAGTCTATAAGCTTTTTGACTTCTGACTGGATTGCTTCCATTATTTTTGGACGGAATCGTCGCTGCTGTTGTTTGACTGGTTTCGCGTCTGAATTAATGTTGAGGCGATTCATAGCCATTCGAAGATCAAGCCCAGCCATGTCCTCGTAATTCCAAGCGAAGACATCTATATACTTCCGCATAAGAGATATTAGATCTTCCTTCTCGGGGAGTGATAAGCTTTCGCTTATAAAAAGATGGGCTTAGGGTTAGCCTCCTCTTCCAGATTGATCTGAGTGACCTTATCCTCTGTGGGTGGTTCACGTTGTTTGAAGAGAATATCTCAGAGAATGTTTAGGTGTTTGATCCAAGGATCTATATCCGACTTGATCATTTCTTCATCTCCATCTTTCAGATAGCTTGTTGAAACCATGTTCACTGAAAGTTCTCTGAAGATGTTGCCGAAACTTACATTTGACTCCCACGATGATGTACCGATGAGTGATTATGGTATAATGACCCTTCGGACCCAGAGGCAGAGGGGAGTAGAGTTGACACATAGCCCAACCCCTGCGAGTTCGATGATAATAATCAGGGGTCTTTCCTTTTGGAACAAAAGAACGAAGCAATGTTCTTCCTTTGCCGAAGTTCAAGCCAGGACTCCTTGTTAGGTCGTACCCCATGTTCTCCATCATTCTGAGTACATTTGGCTCATAATGAGAGAATTTCCAGGGTTCATCATCGTTTTCAGAACTTTCCCGAGTCATTGATTTGGACTTGACTCTTCCAAAAAGGGTTAGTCTTTGACCTTCGCGTCTTGCTGGGACCATGAATAGTGATTCTTGTGCATCACTGACGTCTTAACACATCGTGAGGGATGACCTCACCGGTACATGCAATGATGTCAGAGCCACTATTACCGATTAGGGGTCATCATCCATATCGGTACTAGTGTCTGACGGCACGGAATCAGAAGCAAACATAAAAAAGTAAGCCAAATCCAATTCTTTATTAATATACCACTCGCTTACATCACTGGCGGCATTATTAACATCGAGCTTATTAGTGCTCATTACAAGTGAATTTAATCCCACATGCACTCTTCTTCCATCTCTGGTTCAGTGTCAGCTTCATTACCAGAGTCTAGTTTCTCTGGCTGTGGATTTTCGTTCATCTCTAGAGAATCCTAGTATAGGAGGAAGTCTGTAAAATAGTTCTCTACCCCCTTGAACAGTTGCCTTTCGGCAATCAACGTTCGGACTTTCCCAATTCCGTCGATATATTTCATGACTTGATGGAGAGTGGAGGGGACGATAGAGTTACGATGAATCCACAGTCATCCCAGCAGCAAATTGTATAAAGTGTCAGTGTCAATCACATAGTACGTCATGTCGAATCTCAGATCCCCAATTTGACATTTGAGTTTGATCTTCCCCATTGGGCTCGTACCATTAGCGTTGAAACGATAGATGGTAGTTTGGCTGGTGCTCAATCGGTGAGTGGGGATGCCTAAGTGCTGCATGACCTGACGAGGTATAATGCTCAACGCGGATCCTTGATCCACCTGAATGCGGCTCACTTCAGATGATCCAATGTATCCTGTGAAGTACATGGGCCTATCATGTTTCCCTTTGACCTGCATGTCGTTTAACGTGAAGGTGATGTAGGGACATTTTGAGAGGTGTAGAGGCAGCCTTCTTCATTTTCTTCTTATGGCTCAGGTGGGATTTGGGTTACGAAGGCCTCAGCATCGGTCATAGTTTCTTTCAGAGCTTCTCTTGTTGACTTTGACAGTCTTAGGAGCTCATAAAGGGTGATCCTAGCCGGGATATTGGCCAGTTGAGCTAACACATCAAATCGGTAAGGTGCTGACGTTCCTTCTACTTTGTCCTTCAGGAGAGCTTTAGAATACCAAAGCTCTTTCAGCTTCTCTACTGGTTGCCTTGCGGAGGGCTTGGTTGGCTCTGCAGTATGTCCAGGCAGATTCACCACTATCCCGTCATACTTCTTTAAATACGACTGTCCCGAACGCATTTCGGCCACAAGCGGTGCATTCTGTTCCGTGGTAAGGACGATCTTCTCCTCCTCTAAGTCGGTTAGTAAGGGAACATTAATCTCTACTTCCCGAGAGGAAGCAAATACCACATTTCAAGGTGAAGCTTTTGCCTTGCCTTTAGACTTTCTGTTGGTAACAGTAGTCTACTATCGACTTTCGACAAGGTCGGTATGAACCTACGAGATTTCTCCGTGAGGTGTAGGGATAGGTATGAGACCTTTCTCCTACTGGTAATGCGGGTCTTTATTGATCATCCTTAGCTCCCCTTTCGGGATAGGAACTACTCTGGCCGGTGTTGGAGGCCGGTTTCTGAACTAAAGAAATGACGTCATGTTAGCCGTCACTTTCTTCTATTCTTAACGGAGCTTGAGCACTTCCGTGTCAATAAAAACTTGAAGAATATCTTTAAAGATATAACAGCTCTTAGTAGGGTGCCCAACATCCTATGATACAGACAGTAGTTAGGATTGTCAGTCTTGCCGACCTCCTCAGGATTTCTACCTTCAGGAAGTTTTAATCTGTTGCTCTTGTTGAGTAATTTGAACAATGAATCGATGTACTCATCCTATAAGGAGTATTGCCTGTTGGCGCGCTGCTGACTTGAAGAACTTCCCCCTCTGGTTGGCTGAGGTTTAACGGGGGATTTTTTCTCTGTCGCCAATGTATCCTTCCTCTTTAATTGAAAAGATACTTCTAGCGCACGCCTTGTTGACTTTTCGGGTCTGGGCTTGTTTTCTTCCGCCTTAACCCTGGCGACAATCTCTTCAGCTTGTTCACCTTGCTGCACTATTTTCAGATGTGGCTTTCAGCAATCCCTATCTGGGCTAGGAGCGATGTTTATAGATTGTGGTAGCATGTTTCCACCAGGGTGGCCTGGTTCATACAGCTAGAACATCAGAGTGCCATATTCCGAAATCTTTTGAGAAATGCTTTGACTGACCCTCCATTTCTTTCCTTCATTGCCAGGAGAGTGGGCATTGTAATCTCCGAGTCATCTTCAAAGAAGCGTGTAAGGAAGAGTTTTTCCAAATTACCTTAATTTTTGATGGAGCCTTCTAGAAGTTTCATGAACCATTTAAAGGCACGCCCTTTTAGAGTTTCGATGAATAAACACGCCAAGATGGCATCATTATCTACTATATTCCCCCTTTGAGACTTGAAGTAGTAGATGTGTTGGTTCGGTGACCCTTTGCCGTCGAAAGCCTGTAGGGTTGGAGCTTTGAACTTAGAAGGGTACGGAATAAGGTCCCACTCGGCCAGATATGGTCGAACCACTCCTACTTCTTGGAGGCCTTTCCCATTGGTAAGGGCTTCCAGATGCTGCTCCAATTGATTCATTCTTTTAGAATGAGTACCCCTATTCTCTGAATTGCCTTCCTCTTTAGATGAGGATTTAGACGACTTGGCGATGGATTGCCCCTTTTCCTCGATATGTACGGAAGAACTTTCCCCTTCCTTCCATTTGCTTTTAGACTTCTTAGAAGAAGCTTTATTCTCTGACTTCTTCTTGTCCTTGAGCAATTGTGTAAGCATCTGCTTGAGGGTATTGATAGATTCTTATTGGGCTCGAATTATATCAATTATTCACTCTGGATCTGGGCTTGCTACTCTAAGTACGTAGTCGTCTCCTCGGGAGTGTTTGTCATGTACGTAAAGACTTTCTTCTCTATAGAAGAGTTCGAGACCTGCAATTCTGCAATGGCGAAGTGTGATTCACTTATTTCAATGCCCCGGGCTAGGGCACTATAGTCGATCGGGGCTACCGCACCAGTCCGAGTGCGAGTATATTGGTACACTCCTGGTTTCGTATCAGACTCGTCAGAGCTGACTGCTGCTTATTTTTCCCTACTTTGGCTTGCCATGTTTGCAGTGACTTTAGGGTACTCCATGTCAGAGAAGGTTCCCCTTCTGTGGGAACGATGCCTTTTGGCTGATCGGGAGGTTGAGATCAATCATTTGAATACCGACTGCTTGCTTAGATATGAGCTGTAGTGACATTTAGACAGCATTACCGTGAGGAGCCGTTCACAGCAACATGATGGAGCAATCTGATTAGCGCTCCTTTTCTTTGTCAAATAATCTCTTAAATCTGTCAGAAGGGGATCAAAGAGATTAGCCTCGGGTTTTTGAGGACTTTTCAGCTTCTGAGAACCATTGTTGCGTCACGAATCTACGACGCCAGGTTTTGAGACGTGGAGCCACGTTCTATAAAACAGACACAGCTCTCGCGTTTTGGCTTTAAAACACACGTCATGTGCCTCTGCTGAGAAGAGACGCGACCCCGTGCTGCTGATTATCGCATTTGGTTAGCGACAGTTGAGACACGTGGACTTTCTTAATTTCGCATTTGGTTGTAGAGATGCGGGTTTTGTGTCTTTGAGGAGAGGCACAGACCTCGCGCTGCTGAATGTCACGTTTGGGAAGTAAAGCTTCAGAAACGCAAGCCTTGTGGGCTTCACGTTTAGGTCTCCAAACGCGGACTTCACGCTTCTGAAGTAGTTCAGGAGAGACGCGAGCTTGAACCTCGCATTCTGTGTCTGTTGGACAGATTGCTGGATAGATAGTTATTCCAGCTTCTTGCGTCTGTAGTTGACGCGTGCGTCATCTCTGTCGACGTTCAATGTTCCGGTTACATCCTACGGGTTGTTGGAAACACCTGGTAACCTGAAGCTGAGGAAGAGGACGTGCATGAGCAAGCTGAATGCCAACAACGTAGGCCTTGTGAACTCGTGGGAGACGTTGACGCGGGCCTTACATGTGATACATCCGGCCACGATGTTCTCTGCGTAAACCGCATTCAAGGAAGCCTTTGAAGGGACCTGAGTGCGGATCTTTGAGGAGACTTTGTGGTACTACCGTGCCCTAGGGATCTTAGAGCCAGAAGAGAGAAACTCTTCATACTTTGCCTGGTCGAACTCCACGACAAGCGATTCGACCGTTTTTCCTATCTAGGTGACGCTACCTTGCGTCACGACTTGCTCATCAGTAGAGAAAGTTGTCCCCAACAGAGTCGCCATCTCTTGTTTGGTGGGAAAAATTGAGGCATGTAAATTCTTTATTTGATTATAAAGAAAGTTACAATGGATCAATAACTTATTATAAGAGAGGGAAGATATCCAAGCTCAAATCTTTTCTTTGTTTAGTGCTGGGTTCTTGATGTAGCAATGGAAAGTGAATCTTGATTTCCGTTGACCGGGTGAACGTCATGATCTTTTGAGAATCTTCTCTTTGGACGGTGGATGAAGTAACACTGCCCAACAAAAATCTCAAAGAGACTTTAGGTAAGAACAAACTTGAACTCGGCAAGTTGTTAGAAGAGTTTACTCTTTTGTATTTCTCAGCTGAAGATTCTGGTCTTTCTAAGGCTTACAATTAAAGTTCTTCTGACCAAAACTTTCGACCTCTCTTTAATAGCAAACTGAGCTATTTATAGGGGTTTCAAGTGTTAAATTGTCCCCTAAAAATACTCCATAATGGGGTTAACTCCCTCATTACGTAGGCAGTAATTGACCCAGTAATGAGCGCAGTTATAATCGAGACGCGAGTTTTGAGTCTCACGTTTTGTCATTGAAGTAACACTTGAGAAACACGAACTTCAAGTTCTGCATTAAGCTTCATGTGAGACGCGGGCTTCCGTTTTGTCTGTGTATTGCATGGATCCCTGAGACACAAGTTCCAAGCTTTGCATCATGGCCATTGCATTGAGGTAGAGATGCGGATTTCAACCCTTGTATCCTGGTACTACAGTGGTGCTGAGATGCGGCTTTTGTGCTCTACGTCTTGGTTATTGTAGTAATATTAAGACGCGGGTTTCAACCTTCACGTCTTGGTACTGCGTTGGTAGCTATGCTGCCTTGCGTCTAGAGTTTGGACTCTACTTTTTGATGACTTGACCCTAGTGATTTTTGGACAGTCTATAAGGAAAATCAACTTTGGCTTCGAGAGTCAGTTTTGCTTCAAGAGTTGAGTCCAAATCCAAGAGTTGAAATTCACATCCTTTTCCCATCAATGAAATGTAACTATCCAAAAGTGGTGATTCAATTTCTAGATCTATAGGTACAGGAATAAATGTTGCCTTGGGAATTTGGTCCAAAATGGGTAAGAATACCGGAGTCAACATAAATTCGAAGATGGAACTGAATCACAAAGTTGGGGATCAGGTTCACATTCCTAATCAAGTTCAATCTCTTTAAAATGAAAATTTGTCAATTCGTTAATGGTTTGATATTGGTCAAGTTCAAAGTTTTGTGATAAAATTGAATCTTGGTTAAAGTTTTCAAGATATTATGATTCTTTGTTTTCATTAATATGGCTAGAAGTGTCAAGAATAGTCAAAAATTGAGTAGGGAGAGTTTCCTTATTCCTACGCATGTTTTCCAATCTACTAAGTCTTGCTTCTATCATATCGAGTGGATCACTTTAGAATTGAATCATGGATTCCATATTCTTTTCTAAGTCGGCATGTTCTTCTTGAAAAATAGAGTAAGGATCTGTGATTTGAAAATTTTGACAGGATTTTAAGCCTTCTAAAATTTGAATTCATCGCTCAAGCTCTTCTAAGGCTTCTATCCTCTTTTCTCAGTCAATTGATTCTTCTAATGGTTATTCGGGAGAAGGAGTATATGAAGCTGGATGTTGGTAAGGTCGTTGACAATATGACTCGGGGGAGTTATATCCCATTGACTTTGTGAAAAGTAGTGATGATTATTCCATCTTGTTCATAGTATTAGGAATGGAGCATCTATTGATTCGGATAAGACCAATCTGGCACACTAGGTTGGTTAAAGTAATGATATACCAGGCTGGTAATATCTGAAAAAGAGGTCGGGGTGTAACATGGATTACCATTAAAATTAAAAAATTGTTGTAATAAGTCATATCACACAAGAAATGTTAAAATCAAACAAAGAAAAATAAATAAACAAACAAAAAGAAAAAAATCTAACCTAAGTTAGGGTAAATCTTAGACCTAGACGACTCCAACTGGTTAGACTGTCCATGGGAGATATATTGCCGAATCTGACCACAAATTAATCGGCCAGGTGGGAGTAAGATAAGTGAGAGGTATCCATGCCTAAGCAATGGGCCTAATTATGTCAAACCACCAACTTTTGGGGTTTCTCCCCTCAATCCCCAACCTTAGACACTGATTTGGCAAGAGTCAAATTCTAATCAACTTCTCCCTTAGATCAGTCTCATATATGAGTCCGAGATGTCCCTAGGGCCAACGTCTACTCAGTTTTAGTTAGGTTTGGGTTAGTAAGTGAGGAGATTGTTTGTGGTCTAAGGGAGGGTAATGACTTCCCCACCTTATCTTGTTTATAAGACAAGCCCTTAAATCAGTTTTGTGTAATGTGTACATGAAAAGCAACACTTAAGTAATGTAAATAATTTAAAAGTGTTCCTATACTACATGCTATGCACACGTACCTTTACTCCAGCCCTCTTCAACAGTAAAGTAAAATGTAAACGGATTATGCCTAAATGCAAAGTCTAAACTATTTTTAGCATTTAAAAAACATCATTTTACTATTGAGGTTAGAAAGTATGTACAGTGAGTTAATCAAGAGCTACAGAAATTTAACTTTGTAATTCAGCCAACCTGTAAAAATATAGGTTAGCAATTCACTCAGATTGCCACTATAATGTAGCAAATCTAAGGGGTTCTAGGATCTGCTTTCTTAAGCAGAGTCCAGGGCCACTTATATGTCCAATGCAACAAAAATTTCCTTGATATTTATCACTACACACTAAGAACAAAGAAAAAAATTAACCAAAAATATAAACTTAAAAAGAGAATTACTTACTGTCCCTCACCGGTAACGGCGCCAAAATTTGATTCAGTTAAAACCTGCACACAGAAAATACAGAATTCAGAATTTTATAATAAAAGTATGCAAGTACTCAATACTACCGCAATAGCAAGTGGCTATGCGGGTCTTGATCTACAAGAAGGGACTAGCGATGGAAGGTTTTTTGCAAGTTCTCTTTTATGTTACAAAAATGGTTAGAGTTCTTCTTTTAGTTCTTGTAAAGAAAAAGAAAAATAAGTTTTAGTCAAATTAAGAAAAAAGTAGTAGATTGAGAAGGTGGAGAAAATAGAAAATGAATTTATATAAAGAAATTAAAAAGAGTGAATAAAAGAGTTGAGAGATTGTGGTGTTGGTGATTTAAACTAAAAATTAAAAGAAAGAAAGTTAAACCTAAAAGAAATACTTACCCTTTTCTGGTTAATGACTTACCTGAAACCCTTGCATGTTTTACCTTTCTTCGGGGCGATCAACGCATAACCCATAAGATCGAGCTCAGTCCCTATTCGCATTACATCATCAAGACGAACAAGAATGAAATGATACAGAATCTTAAGGAGGAAAATATCATCATGAAATATCGGTGGCACTCACACAAACATGGCTATACTGATGCTTCTAGATTCACTTCAATATTCATCAAAACCAAAAGAGGAAAAGTAGAAAGAAAAAGAAGAACATATAAATAAAGAAGAGCATAAATATGTTACCTTTGATTGCTTGTAGAAACGGTAAAAGAAAGGAGGAGGTTACATTAGCGTCATTCTCAATATAAATCTCTTTCTCTTACTTGCTTGAATCTTAGTCTAATCTATGCTCATAGAGATATAAAAATTACATAAAATAAAAATAAAAAGCTACCCTAAAAAGACTAAAAAACTAGTCTAAGAATCTATCTCTGCTTCATCGTCCCCTATAATCTCTAAAAACCTAGTATTTATAGGCAAAAATCAAACGGGGGAGAGCATATGAAGATTGGGGGAACAAACGCTCCCCCAACAACCTCAACAATGCCGCGGCTTTGGCCGCATTTTCACAGCCTGGGTGTGGCCAGTTGGCACACCCGGGAGGTACAGGTCTCTGGCTTCGCGATTTAGTTTTATCTCTTAATAGATTTCCAGTTTTGGGTTTGAGATTTGACGAAACCACCTTTGATCTTCGGCTTTAATCAATTGATTTGTGAAGATCTTATTTTAATCGATTATTCAACTGGTTTTATCTTCTCTGATTTACCTGATTTGCCTTAATCTGCTCTGGTTTTTAATTTAAATTAATTCTAAATTGAATTAGAATTTTGATGGGCTTTTGGGCTCGTTTCTCTTCCTTCTTCCTTAGTAATGAGCCTGCTTATAAATTTGACAATAAATAGGATTAAAAACAGAGTTTATTATATAATAAATATGAGAATGTGATAATAAATATGCAGTATCAGCGACCGATCAACACTCAACCCGAGGTTCCTCTCCGAGTACAACCATCCAGGATCATTCACCCGGATATTCAAGTCGGACGGAACTATTCCAGTTAGAATAAAGGCCTTTTGTGAAGACTCCCGGTCGCCTCCACTCTGGATATAGCTCAGCAGCAAGATTCTCTGATTCACAAAGTCAGTTACGCTATCAGATTATCCCCACGTTCTAAATGTTTTAGCACCCCTATTTCAGTAGGTGTAGTTATGGATAGTTGCGGATATTTCGCATATCAATCCCAACAATCAGGCCTTGTTAGTTGAGCAATTATGAGAAAATTGCAATGTGCAGATTAGCAGTTATGGAGATATGAAACACTCACGCCATTGATTACAACACCACATAGTATTTATGCACCTGGATGTCCATCGAGAAAGGGGATCAGATCCGTAACCCCCAGTCCTAGATATACGTGTCACAGTATCAGTACTCGATACGACGCATAAAAGTTAATTTGACCTTCTTGGTTGTTAGATTGATCCAGTTTCAGATATTATTTTTCAATATTTTAGATTTTTCAAAATTTTCTAGAATTTTTCTAGATTATTTTAAAAATCTCTGAATTTGGTGTCAACTGATATCGATTAATCGACTTCATGATTTTTTATTTACAAATGGAGTTGAATTTATAGATACTGCTCGCAAATTATTTTTTAAAATTATATTTTCTATTTTAGCGTATTGTTGAGAATTTTCTGAATTAATTAAAAATCTGGCCAATCCAGTGTCGACCGGTATTACCGATCGATTCCAGGATTTTTAATCTGCAAACCAGATTGAATGTTTTGAATATGATTTCACAATGCTCTTCCGTATAAGTTTTCTATTTTATAGAATTTTTTAGAGCAATTCTGAACTAGTCTAATATTGACCCAATTAAAAATATTAATCAAATAATATAACACATTTCTTTTCTTTTCTTCTCCGCCAATCATGTTCATTTCTTCTTCCCTATGTCATCGCCTCTCTTCCATTGACCTCCTCCTATCGCCTTTCCTCTCTCTTTTTCTTTTACTTAGCCTCTCTCTATCTCTTATATCTCTTTCTAACTCTCTCTTATTACTCTCTCTCTCTCCACTCACTCTCTCCCACTCTTCTGTAGTGACATGAACATCGCCGACGGCCAGACCTCCGTCGCTAGCCATGGCTAGGCCGCCACCCACTTACTACCCTCCCTTTTCTTCTCTTTCCTCTATCTCTTTCTCTCTCCCCACTTTTTCTTTCTTTTTCACTTCACACACACTTTCTCTATCAACCCCGCTCTCTCACTCAATCCCTCTCCCTCTCCACTTCTCCACCTACAGTTACCGCGTACCTCCTTGGATCGTCGCCGAGTCACCACGCGCCAGCCACCCTCCTCCTCTTCTTCTTCTTCTTCTCCTCCTCTTCTTCTCTTTCTCCTCCTTTTCTCCCCTTCTTTCTCTCTCTCACTTTCTCTCCCTTCTCTCACGGCCGGCCGGCCAGACCTCTGCCTGATGAGGGCCGCCGCTTTCGCCGCTATGCCCCGCGACCTCCATCGCCGCTAGCTACCACCTCTCCCTCTCACCCGCTGCCCCTCTTTTTCACTCGTTCTCTCTCTCTCTTAATTAACCCATACCCATTAACCCACACCCATTAACCCAAAACCCGTTAACCCTATAACCCTTTAACCCATCATTTAAATTATTGGGTCGAGTTATTAGACCTAAACCAGACCTAGTAGCAACCCAAACCCCTATCCAAAATGTAAAGGTAAAATTACATAAAAATTGTAGATAATTTAAAATATTTATGTTTTAGATTTTTTTTATTACATATTTAACTTATTTTTAATGCTTTTAGTATTCAGGTGATATCTTGAGCATCTGGAATCCGATCTGAACGATTCTTGAGCCATTGCGATCGTATAAGGACGAGTTACTTCTCTATAATAACTAAATGAGTGTTTTTATTTTATAAATTATATTTTATCATGTTGAATGAAATTAGTTACTTTATTAAATAAAACATGATTATCGGTAAATCACTGTAAATATTATTTAATAAATTATAATTATTGGTAAGCCACTGGAACTAAATTATGTAAGATTGCTTTTTTAAATCACATTAAATAAATAATAGTTATTATGATCTTGATTTAATATAAAATATAAATAATTTATCTATATATTGTGTAATTATTAGACTGTTGATAAATAAATCCTAATAATAATAAATTGATAATTTTAATATTGCTGTGAAGAGTTTGACAATAAGAATTATAAATAATTTTTTTATGATATCAATCATGTTAATAATATTGAAATCCATGTAACAAATATCGGTATATTGACACATGACTAAGTTAGCGATATCACCCATATATTGTCACTGTTACCATACTCATGATAACAAATACTGTGACACAATGAACTATTATTTCATGTTTATGTTTTACTCTTAAATGCACATTACTATCTGTTAAGATTGCGGGCACTGCTATTTCATATTTTTGTATCACTATGACATGGATAAACTATTACACCAGATGCTAGTCTTTCATGTACCCGTACCTTTGTTACACATATACTCTATTACACTAGACATTGTAGTTTCATGTTCTTATATCACTGAAATGCAAATACATCAGAGTATATGATATACTGTTTCCTATATTATTAATACTGATATGACCATTCTGTTACATGAATTCACATGTGTACATGCTCTGATTGTTCATGTATTCTTGTTACATGGATTTTAGTTACTTGGATATTCCTGTATAACTGTTACATGCATATTCTTGAATGTAGTACATGATCATTCCTGTATCACTATATTGATATGAAACTCTTATTACCTGTACAAACTATTTATTGATATTTGTTGTATGGAACTAAGTGCTAAGTGGAAGCTACCACGAAGCCATCACTAGAATCTCACATCTCTTGTTTCCTGCTATCCTGTTCAGTGATACAAAGATTGCTCGTATTCTATTATCTTGTTACATGTTACACACACTATTGTTGTTCATGATTAATTGTGTAATTCATTTACGATAAATATAACATTGGGTAGGAGGAAGCCAGACGGTTGACTAAATCTTATCAGTTTGATGTCTTGGATCCATATTTACCCCACTGCAGGATGGTAGTACAACCTACCGATTGTATATAGCTACTTGAGCACCCGTTTACTGTCCCCCTCTTAGCGAAGGGCCCTGGTCTAAGCAGCCAACGGTCTGTTTAGGGCCGTGATTCCTAATATGCACAGGATATACCCACCTGATTAGAGCTTCTCGACCATTGAGTTTTCAATTAACATAATAAAATAGTATAAACAGTAGTGATGTCGGAAACATTTGTTATTTGATCACTCTCTCATTCGGATGATGATACTCGTATGCTATATTCGGATGGGTTCGGCTGGTGTGTGGGCTCCGGTATGAACTGCCTGCGGTATAGGACACTGGAAAAGATTGATTAAAATACTAGGCAATACTGATTGTTATTATTATATAAATACCATGACTTTCTCGATACATGTATATTATTGTTCATTTATACTTGTTACACTTTCTGATATCTTATCTACCACCATGTCACATGTATACTTTGCACTTCATGTAGAGACACAATTCATGTACATTCACGCCGCATTTCATGTATTCCCGTTCCATGTATTCTTTGTAAACATAATGTTGTTATAATTTTGTTGTTTTACGTACTTCATGTATAACTGTTCATATTAATCACGATACCATCATCTTGCTGTTGTTATTAACTTAAATAATAAATATAAAATAATAAAACTTGTAATATGTTACTTAAACAAATTGATTATAATAGTATATCACTAAATACTGTATCTTATTACTAATATTGATCATACCATATAAATGGCACAACTTCTATTGATTATAAGAATATAATAATATTATATTAGGTGAGTTATATAAGACTAATCTCGATAATATTAATTGGATAATATTATAGAGATAGCACCATTGTAACATGTATGCTAGTATTAATAATATTATGATACAAATACAATTATTGTAATATATTTACCGATTGCTAGTATAATTATATCGTATCACTTTTATCGAAACATGTTTTATATATTATTGTGATTGTAGTAATAATATAGTGTAGATATTATTGCTTCCTTCATTTTATTACTCACTAGGTCGCTTTCTGACGACTCTGAGTTTGCATGCCTAGGTTGGAGATCTAAGATATCGGAGTACCTGATATTTCACTGGATATTAATAGGAGACTCGATGCCTTTATTATTCGTAGGTATCTTTATTATTCTGTTTTTATTACCTTATTTATCCCTATTTTTATATCTATCATGATCACTGACCCTTCTACAAGTATTCTTTTACTTATTTAATGCTGGATATATAATGTGTTTATTTCCTATACTGAGGCTTAACACGTATATGAGAAGTATTTTCCATGCATATATGCGTCGCCGACTCTCGTCGCTTCTCCACTGCAGCATATTTTGAGAAGCGGGGCATGACATGGTTTTATTATAGTATCAGAGCCTAGATTTACACCAAATGGGGGTAACCATCTAGGTAAATACTTGAGCTCTTACCAACAATACAACTAATTATCAGATTAGAACTAATCTGAGCCTGAATTTGGAAATTTAACTATGAGTATAAGAATTTCTCTGTTGAAAATCATTTCCTTGACTCCTAATATTCCTTATATTTCATTATCATTCTGAATATTCTTATTCTAACCACTTCTTCTTATCATCTTGATTCCTTTCCTATGATTTTGATATCTGATACTAGTCACCCAATATGAAATTTGATATAGATATCACAGTAGCGTAGCAGAAGAGTCGTTGGCCCATAACATTCAGGTTCCATGATCGATAAATTATTTTTCTCTCATGAATTGAAATTTCGAGGAAGGAATTTTTTGTAAGGTGGGGAGAAGTGTAACCCCTGGCCCTAGATGTACGTATGGCGTACAAAGTTGGTTTAACCCTCTTGCTAGTTAGATTGAATCAGTTTCAATTTCAGATATTATTTTCAAATAATTTAGATTTTTCAGAATTTTTTAAAATTTTTCTGAATTATTTTGGAAAATCTCCAAATTCGGTGTCAACCGATACCAATATCGACTGTATGATTTTTAATTTAAAAACAGAGTTGAATTTCTAGAATCTGCATTCAAATTATTCTTTAAAATCATAGTTTCTATTTTAGCTTATTTTTGGAGATTTTTCTGAATTAATCAAAAAATCTGGCAAATCCGTTGTCGACCGGTATCACCGATCGATTTCAAAATTTTTTTATTTGTAAATCAGATTGAATTTCTTGAATCTAATTTCATAGTGCCCCTCTGTGTAATATTTTCTATTCTATAGAATTTTTTAGAACAATTCTGAACTAGTCCAATATTGACCCTATTAAATAATATTAATTAAATAATATAACACATTTCTTTTCTTTTCTTCTTCACTAATCATTTTCATTTCTTCTTCCCCATGTCACTGCCTCTCTTCCACCGACTTCCTCCCACAACTTTTCCTCTCTTTTTCTTTCACTCTCAGCCTCTCTCTATCTCTTATATCATTTTCTCTCACTCTCTTATTACTCTCTCTTTCTCCACTCACTCTCTTCCACTCATCCGCAGTGACCAGAACATCGAGGGCGGCCAGACCATCACCGCCGCCCATGGCTAGGCCACCAGGCCACTTACAACCCTCCCTGTTCTTCTCTTTCCTCTCTCTCTTTCTTCACTCTTTCTTTCTCTCTCACTTTAATACTCTCTCTATCAACATCTCCCTCACTCTATCCCTCTTCCTTTCCACTCTCCACCTACAATTGTCGTGAGCCTCCTGGACTGCCACCATGCCACCGCGAGCCACCACCCTCCTCCTCTTCTCTTTCTCTTCTTCTTCTTTTTGTCCTCTCTCTCACACACATTCTTCTCTCCCTTCTCTTACGGCCGGTTGGCCAGACCTCCGCCCGGTCGAGGCCGTTATCGGCGTTGCCGCGTGCCAGCGGCCTCTACCACTGCTGGCCGCCACCTTCCCCTCTCACTTGCTGCTCCTCTCTCGTTCTCTCCCTCTCTCTTAATTAACCCCACCCATTAACCCACACCCATTAACCTAAAACCTGTTTATCCTATAATCCTTTAACACATCACTTAAATTATTGCGTCGAGTTATTAGATCTCAACCTAAACCATTAGCAAGCCAAACCCGCATCCAAAACGTAATAAATGTAAAATTATATAAAACCCCTAAAAATTCAGAATATTTACGTTTTAGACTTTTTATTACATATTTAACTTGTTTTTAATGCTTTTAGTGTTCAGGCGATATCTTGAGTATTCGGAGTCCGATCTAGACGATTATTGAGCCGTTACAATAGTAGGAGGACGAGTTACCTCCTTGTAATAGCAAGTGAGTGTTTTTATTCTACAGATTAACTTTTATCATGTTGAATGAAATTAGTTGCTTTATTAAATAAAACATGATTATTGGTAAATCACTGTAAATATTATTTAATAAATTATAATTATTGGTAAGTCACTGAAACTAAAACATATAAGATTGCTTTAAATCACATTAAATAAACAATAGTTTATTATGATTCTTGATTTAATATAAAATATAAATAATTTATCTATATATTGTATAATTATCAGACTGTTGATAAATAAATCCTAATAATAATAATAAATTGATGATTTTAATATGGTTGTGAAGAGTTTGAAAATAAGAAATTTGTAAATAATTATTTTATGATATCAATCACGTTAATAATATTGAAATCCAAGTAACAATGATCACACACGTATGTTGCATGTTTTCATATCAGATGTGTCACATTTCTGCATTTTTATTTAAATAAAACTCTGCTATTAATGTATTTTCATCTTTAATGGCGTGTAGGGTAATTAAAAAACAAAAGAGAGAGATAGACAGATTTATCCAATTAAATCTAAAAGTTCAAAAGAAAGGGTATCAATTCAAAACCAGATGTTCTAAAGGTCACCTTATGTGAAGATCGGGTATATAAGATGAGATAATATCATCCAAATTCAAAGAAAAATGGATTAGAAAAAGACCCAATTGGATTCGCTGAGGACTAAGATATAGATCATCAAATCTAAAACTGAAATTCAAAATCCAAAAGGAAAATGGATAGAGAGGAGATCAACGGATGAGATTAAGCAATTTAGACTAGGATTCAGATTGAATACATTTTAGTATTTTAATCATAACTTTCGCTTTTGAAAATGAAATATGATGATTCAAGATGATCTAGAAAGAAAACATAAAGTCCCACAACTCTTACATTGATCACAGTTTCTAATTCTATAATTTGTTAAGTTACATTCAGCTATCAACATGCTAACAAGCTACAGATCAGAATTGAATATCCACATTAAATCAAGTTTGGAGATAAGGGGAGGATTCAAATTCAGAAATAGCCAGCTCCTCTATCTCTCCACTCATTTCCTTATCCATTTCTTGTTGGCCCAGAGGCCTTCCACTCTAGTTTTGATGATGATTAAGTCATGTAGTTATGTGTACTAATAATCTTGTGATTTTAGTTTCAGATTATTAATCAAGATGTTAGTAGGTGATTAGCTTAACAAAAGATAATTTGAAAGCTTTCACATAGTGATTCAAGAGCCCGAGCATCAAGATCATATATAGCACTCATTGGAGTCAAGCTCGGTGGATCACGAAGTTTTGGTTCGAGTCGACTTGGAGACGGCGCTCTATAAGAAGACATCAGTACCTAGTTTAGTTTGAGTTTTAGATCCATTTGTTAAGATTATAATAGTATGATATGCTCAAGTTCACAACACATGTTTCATGTTTCCGTTTCGGTTTTCGATTTGATTGGTTTAACCAATCTTGGTTTTCATGAATAGATAGATTCAAAACAAGTTTACATGGTTTAATGTATATTAGATTTGTTCTATGTACATACATGCTTCAACTTCTTAGACAAACTTAGTTTGATAGTCTATTTCATGAGTTTAGTGTTTTGATATTTTTAACAAAACATAATTTTGGGATTTAAAGTCAAAAACATGGATATGTATATGTTTCTTGTATATTGGATTTACATCCATATGCAACATGCTTCAAAGTGTTTAAATATCATGTTTTTGTATTTAGATGAGTTTTGGACAAAATGTATTTTAATTCAAAAATTCAAGTTTTAGACAATACAGTTTCTGATTTTTGGTAAAAATGATAAGACACAAAAATGGTTCAAAATGTTTGAAATTTGTGTTGAAATTTTTAACACAAGTTTGTATATCAATGTAAAATGATAAAACTATTTTTGTGTATTTTTAGAAGATTTATAAGAATTTTTAGAA
Organism: Agave tequilana; assembly: GCA_038442645.1. NCBI lineage: Eukaryota > Viridiplantae > Streptophyta > Magnoliopsida > Asparagales > Asparagaceae > Agave > Agave tequilana. The sequence goes on along the minus strand of JAVJIF010030599.1, from coordinate 95,990 downwards.
TTAAAAATAACATGTTTTTCTGACTAGAACTGCCTCTGCCAGGCTAGGTCGGTCGACTGTACCAAGTAGCCGGTCGCCCGTAGCGGTCGACCAATGTGCACGGATACGTGCATGCTGGCTGCCCCGTAAGCCGGTCGACCGCACGGTCGACCGACTGAGAGCAGGTTGCTCTCGGGTTGCACCCGGTCGACCGAACGGTCGACTGGACAGAGAGCCGTTGCTCTTTGTTTCTGGGTCCGGTCGACCGAGCGGTCGACCGGTAAATGACAGCGGTCAAATGTGACCGTTGGACGGTCGGCCGACCGGTCGATCGGTAGTTCATTTTTGGCAGTTTCTACTGCTAACGGCTATAATTTTCTGGGGGCTATAAATACCGCATTGGAAAGAGGTTTTCCCTAAGATTTTTAGTGCTAATTTTTCCTGACTCTCTAGTGTTTTCACAGCAATCAAAAGAAGTTTTTGGGCTTTAAATTGAACAATCTATTTGCTGTTTTTGCTAGGGTTTGGAAAATCAAAGAAAAGGGTTTTTGGGAAAAGTGTTTGATTCAACTTCTTTATTTTGGTTTCTAGTTTTTCCCAAGGATTTTCTTTGAGTTTTTGATTTCCATTCCTTTTGGTTTTCTCCACTCTTAAGCTACATCTACTATCTTATTTTATAGGATCTTTGTGTGGGAAAAGATATTGTTTGTGTTCTTTTGATCACCAAGTTGTAAACCCAATCTTTGCTTGGCTTTGTGCCTTTCCCTCATTGTGTTGAGGAGGTTGTGCAAGTGGGTAGTATCCCTCAAGGTGTGAGGTGATCCTTGTGTAAGCTTTGTGCAAATCCCTCAAGTTGTGAGGTGATTCTTTGTTGGCTTGGTGTTGTTCCTCAAGGAGGAGGTTGTGTTTGTAAGGAGAGGAGTTGGGTACTCCTTGTGATTGTATTACCCCAAATCCTCGGTGGAGGTTCCCTGTGTGGGAGTCCTTTGTGGACAAGCTAGTGGATTCGAAATCCTTCTGGGTGAAGGCGGGGACGTGGAGCTGGGTGCTCGAACCTCGAAACAAATCTTGTTGTTTGCGCTTGATCCTTGGTTCTTACTCTCTCTTTATATTGTGCCTTGCATCAATTCATATTGTTCATTCATAATTATTTGCTTGGCTTGTTTGAGTGTGCATCTCTTGTTAATTGCAATAGTTTTCAAATTTCGTATTAAGTTCATTAGATTAGCATTATCACCTATTCACCCCCCTCTAGGTGATTTACAATTGGTATCAGAGCCTACGCTCCTGATATTTAGGTTTAACCACCTAGGAGTGAGATCTTGGTTTGCTAATCTTCATTTGCATTGTTCATTTGCACACATATAGTTGCACTCATGGATAGCCCTCCTATGTTTGATTTTTCTAGACATGATATTTGGAAGGCCAAGATGAGTTGTCATTTAAAAAGCCTAGGACATCTAGTTTATCAAGCCACTACTCAAGAATCCTACCCAAATGCTAGCAAGCATAAAAAGGCCAATGCACTTGCACTTAAAACACTTAGAGCATCTCTTAATGAAGAACTTTTACATGTGTTTGCTCATTATGATTCAGCTTTTGCAGTTTGGTGCATATTGACTTCTCCGAGCTACCAAGGATTATCAACAAGTTGAGGAGATCTAGGAGAGACAAGTCCGACGAGCATTGCCTCATGGTCCAAGGGAAAGACTCCCTTGAGGTACAATCGGATTCTCAACTAGATGATAGCTCTAGCTCATATTGCTATGGATGTTTAGAAGTTCAAAACTTAAATGTTGAACTTGCTTCAAAGCTTGAAAATTTTTTGCAAAAACATGACCTTTTGAAAAAGAAGCATTTTGATTTAAAAGAAGAAATGAAGGATTTGTGTTCTAGTTTTGAAGTAATTTTGCAAGAGAAGGAAGAGATTACTAGTGAACGTGACTCACTTAAATCTAAACTTGACCTTATCCTAAAGGAAAATGAATTTTTGAAAAGCAAAAATGATTATGATGATGTTGTGAAAAACAATGAGGTTTTATTTACTAAATTAGATTTTGTTTTAAAAGATAACATTTCTTTGAAAAATGAAATTGACTTCATTACAAAAGAATTGGATTTAGTTTTAAAGAAAAATGAATCTTTGAAAATTGATATTGATTCTCATGTGTGCCATGCTAGCATAGCTTCTTCTTCTTGTACATCTTTTGCATGCTCCACTTTATCTTCTAGTATTGAAAATGACATAAATGTATTGAAGAAAAGTGTTGATTGTTTGGGCTCCACTTTGAGCCAATGTACTTTAAATCATATACGCTTGGAAACCTTGGTTCGTAAGAAACAAGGTCCATCTTTGCATGCACACCATACACGGCATACACATGCTCATCACGATCACAATCTTCACACTATGTATGCTCATGTGTTCACGTGTACACATTGTGGTCGAAAAGGCCACCTTGCTAGATTTTGCTATGATCGTTTATATGATGAAAATTTAGCAACTAATTTTGTTTGGGTTATGAAAGATACTAACCCCCGTGGACCCAAAAGAAAATGGGTACCAAAGACCACCCCTTTGATTTTTGATGTAGGAGTGGGCTCTCGCATAATGTGAGAGTGTTGGTGCCTTGAAGTGGATGCATTCCGTGCTTAAAGAAAACAATTTTGGTGCACAATTTCAAGGGGAGTTTGGTGGGAGGACCACCGTGTTTTGGAGATCTAGAGAGGTGCCTTCATCGGTTTTGGTATCAATCTCTAACTCCCGTTTTTATTTGCATGCTTTATCATGTTCATCAATTTATAGCATGCCTTAGTTTATTGATTATTATGTTTATGTCATGATAATTAGATTAGCGTTATACATGTTAGTTATTTGAGACACCCATGTTCTATATGGATCTATATCTATGTGTTCTCACCTTGTTTTAACTAATATGTATGCCCTAAATCTAATGCACATACATATACATAATGATCATATGGATGTTTGTGATGTTTTGTTTTAATGCTTCATGTTTTGATTTGTATGTTGAATGCCATGATTTTTAGACCTTTGACATGCATGTATAGCTTTTGAGATCACCCTTGATTATATGGACCATTATTTTTGTGTTCTCACCATTATTTAGCTATTATATATTTCATAGTTCTAATAGCATGTGGATTTACATAATGATCATTTTTATGATTATCATGTTGATTTTTGTCCCGTTTTATGCTTCATGATTTGATTACATGATTAGGTGTTAGTTTTCATTAATACTAGGATTTATACTTGTACATATAGTGGGCCACAAATAAATCTCTATATGTTTGTGCTTGAATACCTATTTGTACCCATTAGATGTGCTAGTATAGTCTAGTTTTGATGATTCATGCATTCTAACTTGTATTCCTCATTTTGAATATGTTTCTATGATCATGTGTTTTAACTTCATGTACATGTCTATCTTGTCCAAATTATTGATTATACATATACATCCTTTGAGCCACGTGCCTTCATGTATATACTTTTGTGGACTCATTATGTTTAGGGATATGTATGTATACTTCTTGTTTTATCAAAACATACATATGCCTTGAAGTATAGATTGTTTTAATGAAAATTTTGGTGTATCATGTTTTCGTGTTTTTAAGGAATTTCAATTGAGCTTAATTGAATATTTTCATGATTGTGTGTTTCACATCACACTTGTTCACTCACTCTATTATGTTTCTCATGATTGTGTTTTCATGAGTATGATATAGGCTTTATGAACTTTGAGTGTTTAGTGATCATGTGATTTACATGTGTTTCATGAAAAACAATTTTGTTTTATTCCTTACTTGAAGGATTTTGTACTAATTAAGAAATTTTTCCATGACTAGTTCGTGTTCTTCGCTTTGGTAGAGTTTTTCAAACAAGCTATATTTTCAAACCTATTTTTTGAAAACTCTACTTTCATGGGTGGTTGGATGGGAGATCATGCTCATGTATGCCTTATAGTGAAAATCATTTTAAACTTGAACATGATTGGGAGGATAGGATATGAGATATACACTTGATATTATTGTTGTTTCAATTGGTATCATTGGATTCTTTCAATTGGTATCAATATTGACATTTTTGTATACTCATATATTTTTTTTTGTATATGTATGCTTGCACTTCAAAGAGTATCAATTTCAATTGGTATCTAATTTTTCATACATATATATGTTTTTATTTGTGCTTATTATATTCATATATCTTAGAGCTCAAATTTTGATCATGATAAAGCTTGTTTTATAATGACTATCTTGTTTCAATTGACTAGTTTTCAATTGGTATCCATATACAAGCTTATTCATTATTTCATTTGGTATTTCATAAAGAGGGAGAAAAACTTATATTTCATCTTTCAATTGGTATTTGGTTTACTATGGATTTTGCATTCCACTCCCTTGCTTTATGATAGAAAATAATGATTTCATTGGTATCTTATGCTTTAAAGAATAATAATTTTAATTGGTATCAAGATTTATGTTTAGAAATTCAAATTTTGTATTGTTTAATTTTAATTGGCATCAAGATTGTTTATTTACAATTGGTATGTTATTTGATTACTTATCAATTGGTATCAAGATTTTTGTTTTTTTCAATTGGTATAGTTTCACTTTTAACTTGGTATCAATATGCACCTCATTGACACACTTTTACTTGGTATCATATTTGCTTGAACCCCTTATTTACATCAATTTGTTTTAGACAAACAGGGGAGAACATTGTTTTATTGTTTTTAACCCTTTTATTGATTCCTTATTTCAAAAAAAAGGGGGAGAAAAATTGATTGATTTGTTTTTACTTTAACCTCTTTATTGATAATTGACAAAAAGGGGGAGAATTATTTGAGAGTTTAACATGCATAAACTCAAACTCTTCTCTATATATGCATGATTGGTACATGTTTTATATGCATGATGTTTTATATGCATATCATGCTTTATATTCATGTTTTGCTTTATTTATTAGTTTGTTGTTTAATTGTTTAATTGGTATCAAGAGCATTATTTAAGAACATGTTTTTATTGATATCAAGAGCACGTTTTATGCATATCTATGCATTCATGTTTAAGAGCTTACATTGCATATTTATATGTTTATTGTTATGCATGAGTTAAGGGGGAGCTTCTTTGAAGCTTAACTTTAATCCATGCATATATAACTCCATGAGTTTTGTCATCATCAAAAAGGGGGAGATTGTTGGCCCAGAGGCCTTCCACTCTAGTTTTGATGATGATTAACTCATGTAGTTATGTGTACTAATAATCTTGTGATTTTAGTTTCAGATTATTAATCAAGATGTTACTATGTGATTAGCTTCAACAAGATGATTTGGAAGCTTTCACATAGTGATTCAAGAGCCCGAGCATCAAGATCATATATAGAAATCATTGGAGTCAAGCTCGGTGGATCACGAAGTTTTGGTTCAAGTCGACTTGGAGACGGTGCTCTACAAGAAGACATCGGTACCTAGTTTAGTTTGAGTTTTAGATCCATTTGTAAAGATTAGAATAGTATGATATGCTCAAGTTCACAACACACGTTTCATGTTTCAGTTTTGGTTTTCGGTTTGATTGGTTTAACCAATCTTGGTTTTCATGAATAGATAGATTCAAAACAAGTTTACATGGTTTAATGTATATTAGATTTGTTCTATATACATACATGCTTCAACTTCTTAGACAAACTTAGTATGATAGTCTATTTCATGAGTTTAGTGTTTTGGTATTTTTAACAAAACATAATTTTGGGATTTAAAGTCAAAAACATGGATATGTATATGTTTCTTGTATATTGGATTTCCATCCATATGCAACATGCTTCAAAGTGTTTAAATATCATATTTTTGTATTTAGATGAGTTTTGGACAAAATGTATTTTCAATTCAAAAATTCAAGTTTTAGGCAATATAGTTTCTGATTTTTGGTAAAAATGATAAGACACAAAAATGGTTCAAAATGTTTGAAATTTGTGTTGAAATTTTTAACACAAGTTTGTATATCAATGTAAAATGATAAAACTATTTTTGTGTATTTTTAGAAGATTTATGAGAATTTTTAGAATTAAAAATAACATATTTTTCTGACCAAAACTGCCTCTGCCAGGCTAGGTCGGTCGACCGGACGGTCGACCGTACCAAGTAGCCGGTTGCCCGTAGCGGTCGACCGACGTGCACGGATACGTGCACGCTGGCTGCCCCGTAAGCCGGTCGACCGCACGGTCGACCGACTGAGAGCAGGTTGCTCTCGGGTTGCACCCGGTCGACCGAACGGTCGACCGGACAGAGAGCCGTTGCTCTCTGTTTCTGGGTCCGGTCGACCGAGCGGCCGACCGGTAAATGCCAGCGGTCAAATGTGACCGTTGGACGGTCAGCCGACCGGTCGACGGGTTGTTCATTTTTGGCAGTTTCTGCTGCCAACGGCTATAATTTTCTGGGGGTTATAAATACCCCATTGGAAAGAGGTTTTCCCTAAGATTTTTAGTGCTAATTTTTCCTGACTCTCTAGTGTTTTCACAACAATCAAAAGAAGTTTTTGGGCTTTAAATTGAACAATCTATTTGGTGTTTTTGCTAGGTTTGAAAAATCAAAGAAAAGGGTTTTTTGGAAAAGTGTTTGATTCAACTTCTTTATTTTGGTTTCTAGTTTTTCCCAAGGATTTTCTTTGAGTTTTTGATTTCCATTCCTTTTGGTTTTCTCCACACTTGAGCTACATTTACTATCTTATTTTATAGGATCTTTGTGTGGGAAAAGAGATTGTTTGTGGTTTTTTGATCACCAAGTTGTAAACCCAATCTTTACTTGGCTTTGTGCCTTTCCCTCATTGTGTTGAGGACGTTGTGCAAGTGGGTAGTATCCCTCAAGGTGTGAGGTGATCCTTGTGTAAGCTTTGTGCAAATCCCTCAAGTTGTGAGGTGATTCTTTGTTGGCTTGGTGTTGTTCCTCAAGGAGGAGGTTGTGTTTGTAAGGAGAGGAGTTGGGTACTCCTTGTGATTGTATTACCCCAAATCCTCGGTGGAGGTTCCCTGTGTGGGAGTCCTTTGTGGACAAGCTAGTGGATTCGAAATCCTTCTGGGTGAAGGCGGGGACGTGGAGCTGGGTGCTCGAACCTCGAAACAAATCTTGTTGTTTGCGCTTGATCCCTTGGTTCTTACTCTCTCTTTATATTGTGCCTTGCATCAATTCATATTGTTCATTCATAATTATTTGCTTGGCTTGTTTGAGTGTGCATCTCTTGTTAATTGCAATAGTTTTCAAATTTCGTATTAAGTTCATTAGATTAGCATTATCACCTATTCACCCCCCTCTAGGTGATTTACATTTCTATCCTATAAATACTCCACACATCAGAGGCAGAGGGATGATCAAGCAAAGAGTTGAAGTTAGGCTATGCTGTAGTTTGTAACTTAGATTTTTTATTTTTTATGTAATTTTTGTTTTATTTATGCAACTGAGAGAAGAGGAGAGTTTCACAGAGGAATGAGAGCAAAGCTTGTATTGAGGCTGACACCAGTGTAAGTAAGTCTTTTCTTTCATTGTTATTTGAATCAAATCGAATTTTCTTTTTTTCTTTACTTTTATTTTTGTTTGCTTCCCTCTTTGTGTTTGTGAATCCAAATGACTCCGATAGCCTCGAAGTTGTCTTGCACTTGCAAGCGTCTTGATGGCTTAAGGTGATGGATAGCCATTCTTATGGTAGTGTAGATTGCCCCTTCATTTCGTAGTGTAAATCAAGAATGGGGAAGATCCTATTTTTCATACTTCACTCACCTTCAAACAAAGGTACATCATCGATATGGGTTGATGGTAAGCAGATAACGAGGAGGTAAGTAAGTATTTTTTAGAGTTTAACTTTTTTTCTTTTAATTTTTTAGTTTAGATCACCAACATCACCATCTCTCAACTCTATTCATTATTTTTCACTTTTTTGTACAAAATCATTTTCTATTTTTCTCCACCTTCTCAATCTACCAGTTTCTTAACAATTTAACATAACTTACTTTCCTTTTGTTTTAAAGAACTGAAAGAAGAACTTTAACCATTTTTTTGGGAACTAAAGAGAACTTACAAAAAGCTTCCATTGCTAGTCCCTCCTTGTGGATCACAACCAGCATAGTCACTCGCTATAGAGGTAGCATTGAGCATTTGCACCTCTATTCTGTATTCCTGAAATTCTGTATTTTCTGTATGTAGGTTCCAACTCGATCAATTTTTGGCGCCGTTGCTGGGTAGGAACGGTAAGCTGGGTAGGAACGGTAAGTAACTCTTTTTTGTTTACTTTATTGATAACTTTATTCTCTGTTCTTGGTGTACAGGTCTAACAACAAGGAAAATTTTATTGCAGTGGACATATAAGTGGCCCTGAACTCTGCTTAAAGAAGCAGAGCCCAGGAGCCCTCAGATTTGTTATATTCCCGTGACAATTTGAGTGAACTACTAACCTGTATTTTTTATAGGTTGGCTGAATTGCAAAGTGTAAATATCTATAACTATTTATTTCTTTATTTGACTCACTGTACATACATTTCTAACTTAACAGTAAATAAGTTGATTGTAAATGCTAAAAACGGTTTAAACTTTTGATGTGTGTGCTTTATATACATGTATCACATCACTTTTTATGCCTATTAGTTGCCACATTTAATACTGCATGGGTATTTTATTAGTGTTATTTTGCAGATTTTAGGTCCAGAGCAAATTAGAAGAAAAGAGAAAAAATTGACAAATTAGCGATATCAAATGAACAAAAGAAATGTAGAACTAGAGATTTGAAGCAGAGATGGAACATCTCAACAGAGCCTTCACGTAAAATCAAAAATTTCACAAAAATTTGAGATTGAAATGGACTAAGAGTCTGGCCACCCAGCCGTAGATTTGGCCAAGCACCCGTGGATTAGTCAACGGGAATGCCAACTCAGAGGTCAACACGAGTCAAAAGGCAGAGCGTCAATACAGCAAGAAGATCGGCCAGCCAGCTGAATTTTCAGCTAGCCGACCGAACTATGGAGGTGCTTATAGATAGAATTTTCCCAAAAATTTGTGTAAATTAAGAACCTAGGTTTCATATATTCGATTAGGGTTCTACTGCTCTCTGTTCTATATAAACGCCGCCAAGCCTCTTGTGAAAGATATAATTTTATTCTCTTTTTTATTTTGAGCAAAAATCAATAAATTTATGTTGTTAGCCATTAAATCTCAGAGCACTTTCCACAGAAAATTCTTCAAAGCTTCATCTTTATTGGTGCTCTCTTACCTTTCTTTTACTTTCTTTTTAATTTATTCTATTCCATGATCTATTCTTCTATTATAATATGTTCTATTTTCTTAGCCATGAACTAATTTTCTTTAACTACGGGCATGATGTAGGGATTGTATTGATGATATGGTATTGTGTTTTGTACGAATTTACTCCATGCTTTATAAAGTTTGAATCTTTTGCATGCTAATTTGTTAATCTTATGCTTTATGTTATAATTGGTGCGCACAATTAATCAGAAGGTTAGGTAAGAGTTCGAGAGGAGATAACTTAGCAAAAACTTATAGGATTAACAACCATAACTCGAGACGTTGAGACGTAAAAGTTGTGCAGTCAGGTAGGAATATTCATCACACTTAATACATCTTCTAACTAGCAATCTACAAGATCGAGAGATCGTTGATTCTACATTTTGAAGATAAAATTGGTATTATTCGAGAGAAAGTACTAATTAGGATAGGGAATTCTGATTGTTAACGTGAGTAGGATGAATTAGTACAAGCATAATATTTTATCTGATTACATTACCGAAATCATTACCCTAGTTCTTTTCATATATAAAGCAAACCTTTTTAGTATTTAACAAGATCTTCCAGCTAAGTCAATTCAAATAGAATTAGGAAAGATTAAGTTGATACTTGAAATAATAATTCTCGTGGGACGATGCTCTATTCACTCTATATTACTTGTTAACAATTGGTACACTTACCATACGAATCTGCACATCAATTTTGCATTTAGGCATGTGTCTATTTCGTTACATTTTCTATTTACTGTTGAAGAGTGCTGAAGCTAAGGTATGTATGCATAGCATTTAGTATAAGATTCATTCTTGTATGAAATATTGCTTGAGTGTTACTTTTTTTATATACTTGTACGCTGCACTAAAACAGAATTAAGGGCTTGTCCTACAAACAAGAAAAGATGGGTGATTAGTCTCCAATATTGTATATTTTATACCATATTTTCACACTTATTCTTTATAAAATTCTGCTAAATAATAGTTTTCTTGTGTATTCCTAGGCTGATGGTGTGGAATGAATAAGAAGATCAAAAATCTCATTTATTTGGTTATCTTAAAATCCTAATAGAGCCATTAACTTTGGAAGCCCATTTTGCTGCTGCAGGGAGCAGAAAACAAGGAAGTAGTAGATACCCATACATCAGAGCAGCCATGACCTGCAGACTTCGGCGCCACGCGCCTAGCCACAGTATGGCTGTGAAAACGTGACCATGGCCGCGTTTTCGTGGCCATACTGTGGAATCGTGCGTCGAGTTTTGACGCACGACTCCGTACAACTCCCCTGATGCCCCCTTTGGACTATAAATACCCTGAGATTGCCACACTGTGGAGTCGTGCGTCAAGTTTCGACACACGACTCCGTACAACTCTCCTGATGTCCCCTTTGGCCTATAAATATCCTGAGATTTTCAGAACTCAGGGGGAAGAGTTTTTAGGAGAGTTTTTAGGGTAGTGTTCTCCCATTTGTGTAGTTTAGTTCTTCTTCTTCTTCTTCTTCTTCTTCTTCTTTTGCATTTTTCATATTTGTGGATCATGTAATAGTAAAGAGAGTAATCATAGGATAGAAGAGAAAGTCCTTGTAATGGAGAGTGACACTCTATGAATGGTTCTTCCTTTATCTCTATTTATTTCTTCTCTACCTCTTTACATGTTTAGCTAGCTTTTTCTCTCATGGCAACTAAGTACTAACTTGCTAACTCCTTACTTTATTCCAGGATTGCTCTAGTTAGTTTTGATGGTTTAAATGTTGCTTACTTTTTTTTGTTGAGTTTGAATGTGAAAGATATCTCATGGGTCATGCTTTGCAAAGCTCTTGAAGCCAAGGATTAGTGATTACCAATGATACACGTGAGGCAACTATCACTAAAAGGTTAGCATGTTAGTGGAGTCATTAGTAGTTAGTAACCATGAATCTTATTTCCATTTTTACTTTGCTTTAGAAATATACGCAAAAGTCACAAATACATTCTTTTCTATGTTTCCCACTTCTTTGTTTTCACTGTATCCTTCTCTTTCCATTCTTTGTTTTCTTCTCTTTTCATTTTCTAAATATAGAAGAACTGTTAGCACACACGTGAATACACCGATAAAACTTCTATCGCTTCCTGTCCTTGTAGATTTGACCCATTTAGCCTCTATGCTATAACAGAAGTATCGAGGAAGCCAAAGCGCACACTTTTCAAAGTAACCTTTTTTGTGCACTGTTTTCCCCCGACCAAATTTTGGCGCCATTGTCAGGGATGGGAATGGTTTAATCTTACTTTTTGTTAACTTTTTTCTTTGCTTTTTGTGCGCAAGTCAAATTTTTAGCATTGTTGAAATTCACACTTGCTTTTGTGTGGTTGGGTAAATTCTTGTATATTACTATAATCTGCTGCTAGTTTCTATTTATATTACCATTGCACTAAAATAATTAAGAAATAAAATACAATAATTGGATGTTTTAAAATGGTTTAGATATTTGCAACTAGGCACGTGTCAATTTTCATTCCAATATATTGTATTTTGTTCCTCTGTTGTTGTGATTTGGACCGAGCTGTACATATTGCATTGCATATAGTTAAGGCAAATACGTGGGCGATTTACTTGCTTTGTGTGTTTATTCTTATCTATATTGTACACATGCACGAATTGAACGTAAGGGCATATCCCAATACAACATAAGGTGGGGAAGTCATTGCCCTCCCTTAGCCTAAAAATCACCCCCCCCACTTACACAACCCAAGCCTAAAAAAAACTTGCTAGACATTGGCCCCTAGGGACATCTCAAAATCATTTAAGAGATTGACCTAAAGGGGAAAGTTGTTAGAGTTTACTCTTGTCAAATTGGTGTCAAAGGTTGGGGATTGAGAGGCGAAACCTCAAAGAAAAGTGGTTTGGTATAATTAGGCCCGTTTTTCCAGCACGGATACCTCCCACTGGTCTTGCACCCACCTGGCCAATTAACTTGTGGTCAGATTCTAAGCGTACCCCCTGTGGACAATCTATAACCAGTTAGGAGTCGTCTAGGTCTAGGTCAACCCTAGAATAGGCTTGTTTTTGAAAATTTCTTTTTCTTTGTTTGATTGTTTGTTTGCTTGTTTTTTTTTTTTTTTGCCAATTTTGTGCTATGGCTTATAATTATAATTATTCCAATGCATATAGTGATCCATACTTCACTCTAACCTCTTTTGACTCGGATATTATCAACTCGGTATTTCATAACTCTAATCAACCAAGTATGTCAGATTGGTGTTGTCCGAATCAATATATGCCCCACTCCCAATATTATGAACAAGACTGGAATAATTATCACCACTCTTCACAGAATCAATGGGGATACAACTCTCTTGAGTTACATGGTCAACCACCTTACCAACATTCAGCTTCATATACTCCTTCTCACAAACAACCATCAGAAGAACCAACTGGCTGGGAAAAGAGGAGGGAAGTCTTAGAGGAACTCGAGTGATGAATTCAAAATCTTGAAGACTCAAAATCCCATCAAAGTTTTCATATCCAAGATCCTTTCTCCATTTTTCAAGTCCCACAACAAGAAGAATATATCTACTTAAAAAAGAGTACGGAATCCATGATTCAATTCCAAAGTGATCCTTTCAATATGATAGAAGTAAGACTTACTCGATTGAAAAACATGTGTAGGAATAAGAAAACTCTCCCTACCCAATCTTTGATTATTCCTAGCACTTCTAATCATATTGATGAAAACCAAAAATCATGAAATCTTAAAGAATTTGACCAAGATTCAATTTTACCATAAAGTCTTGAACTTGATCAATATCAACCCACTGACAAATTGGCAAGTTTTTATTTCAATGAAATTGGACTTGAATATGAAAGTGAACCCGACCTACAACTTTGTGATTCAATTCCAATCTTTGAATCTATGTTGACTTCGACATCCTTACCCAAGTTGGACCCATTTCCTGAGCCAACATTGATTCCTGTATCTATGAATTTTGAAATTGAACTACTTCTTTTGGATTGTCACATTTTATTTATGTGAATAGAATGTGAAATTAAATTCTTTGATTTGGCTTAACTCTTGAACCTAAACCGACTCTCGAACCCAAAGTTGATTTTCCCGAGATAGTATTGGTTCCCGAACTTTTCATTTCAAAGTCCAAATCATCCATTCCACAAAATCACATTCTACTGTTGGACCAAGGTATTGACCAGAATGACTCATTGATGATCTTTTAAGATTGGTCATGTAAAGGGAATAATTTTTATGATAGGATCTTGCATGATCCTATTAATATTGGAGTTGTAAATCTGTAAATAGAAAAGAGGTCAATAAAGCTGGGTTCCGTGAGCCATCACATTATCTTAATTGGATAGCAACGCTTGACCCAATTCGACTACCACCGGAACCACCACCATGAGGTAATTTCTCTTCTCTTTCCATTCATTTATATATATACACATTCAAGATGCATTGAGGACAACGCATGAGATAAGTATGGAAGAGGGTTTATTAACGTAGATTGTTTTAAATTTTCTTTCTTTTACACTTTTTTTAGGAAATTTTAAAATTTTCTTTTATATAAAAGCTCTTTTCTTTTATTTTTACAAAACTTTTTAAAATAAGAGAAATATTTTGATTTATTTTTAAGAAAATTAAGATTATCTTAGAAATTAGGAAGACCTAAAATTATGAACTCTTAAACCGAGTCAAAATAATAGATCTTATTTAAATTTTAGAATAAGGAAGTAAGATTGGAAAGATAACTTGAACTTGAATTTTTTGCTATAGATAAATACACTTCACACTTCCACAATTGTTTTGGATTGAAACAAAGAATGATAATGCCATATATATATATATATATATATATATATGATGATAATAAAATCATTTATTGAAGCTGGATAGTTATGCCTCAGGAAGTATTATTATTCCGCCTAAAACGGTGGACAAAAATAAAATAATCCCCTTTAGTTTTGTGGCCTTATTTACTCGTGTCCTTAAGCCCGAGGGATGTTTTCTCATAAAACCATCTAATTTGGGAGTAACAGGCTAAAGGCTCACTACCCAGTAAGATAGAAAGCCTAAAACAACTAAGGGAAGAAAAAAGAAAAAAATTGATATAAATAAATGACATGAAAGTTAGAGTCGATATCTCAAAAATCTTCACAGTTCACAAAGTGCATATTTTTTAAGAGTTTTATGAAAGATCAAAAAATTGATACAATTTTTAATTTTACATTTAATTTATAACAAGATTTTGCATTTATACATAGTTTAAGGAAAAATAATTTTTGATTAACCTATGACCTTGGATCGCTTAAATTTTCTGCAAAAATACTTCAATACTTTTCTCTCTTTCAAAATGTGTTTTTTAAAATACTAACATTTAATTTCTTTCGTTATGGATTTTGTGGGTGTAATCCGCTGAAAATCCTCAGGAGACAAAACTCCTCCTATAGGAGAAACTTAGAGGTTTAACAGCTTATTGCACATACTCAGAGCAATTGCGTCACCTTCGAAAATGGTATAATAATTTTCTTAGTTTTTCTATTTTGCTCGGAACGAGCAAAAGATAAGTGTGGGTGTGTGATTAGTCTCCAATATTGCATATTTCATACCATATTTTCACACTTATTCTTTATAAAGTTCTGTTAAATAATGGTTTTCTTGTGTGTTCCAAAGTCCATGGCGTGAGATAAAGAAGAAGATAAAAAATCTCATTTATTTAGTGATTTTTAGATCCTAATAGAGCCATTGACTTTGGAAGCCCATTCTGCTGTTGTAGGGAGCAAAAAATAAGAAAGTAGCAGCGCATACTCATACATCAGAGCAGCCATGACCTGTAGACATCGGCGCTGTGCACCTGGCCACAGTATGGCTGCAGAAACGCGGCCACGGCCGTGTTTTCCGCGGCCATACTGTGGAGTCGTGCGTTGAAACTTGACGCACGACTCCGTACAGCTCACCTGATGCCCCCATTTGGCCTATAAATACCCTGGGTTTTCAGAACTCAGCGGGAAGAGTTTTTAGGAGAGTTTTAGGCTAGTTTTCTTTCATTTGTGCAGTTTAGTTATTCTTCTCTTCTTCTTTTGTATTTTTCATTTTTGTAGATCATGTAATAGGGAAGAGAGTGATTATAAGATAAAAGAGAAAGTTCTTGTAATGGTGGGTGACACTATGAAAGGTTCTTCCTTTATTTCTATTTATTTTTTCTCTAACTCTTTACATGTTTAGCAAGCTTTTTCCCTCAGATAACTAACCACTAACTTGCTAACTCCTTACTTGATAATGCACATGAATCTAATAGCCTCTACTTGGCCTTGCTCTTGCAAGAGGCATTGATGGCTCAGGATGATGGATTCTAATACTCTAACATCTAACTCTCTAACAAGTTACCATTACTTTATTCCATGCTTGCTCTAGTTAGTTTTGTTGGTTTAAGTGTAGCTTGCTCTTGTTTATTGAGTATGAATGTGAAAGTGATCTTATGGGTCATACTTTATAAAGCTCTTGAACAAAGGGCTAGTGATAGCCAATGATATATGTGAGGCAACTATCACTAAGAGGTTAGCATGTTAGTAGAGTCATTAGTAGTTAGTAGCTACGAATCTTCTTTCTATTTTTACTTTATTTTAGAAATATACACAAAAATCACAAATATATTCTTTTCTATGTTTCCCACTTCTTTGTTTTTACCCTATCCTTCTCTTTTCATTCTTTGTTTTCTTCTCTTTCCATTCTTCAAAATATAGAAGAACTGTTAACATACACGTGAATAAACCGGTAAAGCTTCTGTCACATCCCGTCCTGTGGATTTGACCTGTTTAGCCTCTATGCTATAACAAAGTTATCGAGAAAACCAAAGCATACACACTTTTCAAAACAACAATTTTTTGCGCACGGTTTTCCCCTGACCAGTGGGGAAGTCATTGCCCTCCCTTAGCCCACAAATAATCTCCTCACCCATTAACCCAATCCTACCTAACTAAAACTGAGTAGACATTTGCCCTAGGGACATCTCAGACTCAAATAGAAGATTGACCTAAGGGGAAAATTAATTAGAATTTGACTCTTACTAAATTGGTGTCAAAGGTTGGGGATTGATGAGGTAAAATCTCAAAGAACAGTGTTTTTGATAATTAGACCCGCTGCTTAGGCACGGATACCTTCCACTGATCTTGCCTCTATCTGACCGATTAACTTGTGGTCAGATTCTGCAATTTACCCCCCATGGACAGTCTAGCCAGTTAGGAGTCGTCTATGTCTAAGGCCTACCCTAACTTAGATTATATTTTTTTCTTTTATTTGTTTGCTTATTTATTTATTTTTCTTTGTTTGTTTTGATATTTCTTATGTGATATGACTTATAACAATAATTTTTCCAATTTTGATGGTAATCCATTTTACACCCCGACCTCTTTTGACTCGGATATTACCAACTCGGCATATCATAAGTTTAACCAACTAAGTGTGTCGGATTGGTCTTATCCGAATCAATACATGCCCCAATAATAATACTATGAAGAAGACTGAAATAATCATCACTATTCTTCACAGAATCAATGGGGATACAACTCCCCTGAATCATATTATCAACTACCATTTCAAAATTCAGCCTATAATTTTTCTAGTCATGATCAACTAATATAAAAAAAACTGAGGCTATGAAAAGCATAGAAGCCATGATTGAGTCCCAAGAACAAAAGCTAAAAAAGGTGGACTCACAATTCTTATAAGACTCCCAAATCCAAGATCCTTACTCCATGGTCTAAGCCCCACAATAAGAAGAAGAACCTGTGGACTCAGATAGGAGTATGAAAAAGTGGATTCAGTCCAATAATAATTTTTTTCCAATCTGTCAAAAGGCTAGAAGCACAAATGAGTCGTTTGTTGGCCCAAGGTTACAATCACCTCTTTTATTGAGTTTTGATGATGACAAAACATATATAGTTATTTGTACTAATCATGTTTTATGTTTAAGTGTGTTTCAGGGTTCTAAAGATTCGTGGAGTTTTCTTCCCTAAAGGAAGGTTGTTTTGACTCAAGTCGTTTCATTTCAGGTTCAAGAATCAAGCTTGCAAGATCATATGGAGAAGCCCACTTGAAGACTTTGTAGTCACCTAGAACTTTTGTAAGACTTAGTTTGTTAAAGTTTGAGGTTGTGGTAAATTGGCTCTAAAACACACACACACACTTTTCAAAATACAAGTTTTTAGTTTTGGTATTTGTTTTAAGTTCATGCTTTGGTCTCTATACATGATTCAAATTTCTACAAATTTTATATCTTATTTGTATAATGTATATCTACCTTTTCAGCATGTTACTTAGCCATATTTCCCTACAAAATTATTTTGAAAATTTTCCCATGTCCAGAAAAATCCTACTTCAAAAACTGTTTCAGGCCTGGCGGTCGACCGGACCGGTCGACCGGATCTATTCCAGGCCAGGCCGGTCGACCGTCCGGTCGACCGAGACCTGTGTCCAGGACGTGCACGCTTGTGCACGTCTGTCGGTCGACCGACCGGTCGACCGACCTAAAACAACTTGCTCTCTGTTTTTTGTCGGTCGACCGAGCGGTCTACCGCCAGTACAAATCTGTGTTTGCCCTTTGCGGCCGGTCGACCAGCCGGTCGACCCGAGCCCAACGGCTAGTTGCCAACAGGGCTGACGGTCGACCGGACCGGTCGACCGACAAGCCTGCCAGCTGCCAACGGCTCTTTCCTCTTTGGTGAAAATCTGAATTCTGATTTTCACTCTGCTTTGTGGCAGGTCTTTTCTGACTTTTTGGGGTTATTTCCTAATCAAATAAACTTAATTTAAATGTTTTTTAATCACTTCCTCTCCCTATAAATAGAGGAGATTGGTCTCTTGCAAAAACACCAAGAAAAATGCCTAGTTTACAAGTTTTCAAAAGAAAGAAAAAGTTTCAAAGCTCTCAATTCTCTCTTGCATTCTTGGCTATTATTTTTCAGTTGTGTTTTCAAGCAAGTTTCATTTACAACTGAGTTTGTTTTTCTCACTACACTTCTAGAGCCAAAAATCCCATCCTCATTCTATAAGGAAGTTGTAAAGAGAAAGTTTGTAAGAAGTTTGTGATCCTTTTGGTGATCACTTGGCTACTTGTTCCTTCTTCTTGTTCTTGTTGAGATACCTTTTCGGTAGAGGTTTGTAAGTGGTGGAGTTCGGTACTCCGGTCTTCGGTAGACCTTGTAAAGTCCTCGGTGGATAGTGGAAACCCTTCACGGCAGTGAAGGCGGGGAGTAGAGCGGTGGCTCAAACCTCGAAACAAATACTTTGTGTTTGCGATTGATTTTCTCTTTGCTCTCTATTGCTCTTACTTTCTTACTCTTGATATTGTTATTCTTTCATACCTTGTGATATATCTTGTGTGCACTACATTATTGCTTCCAATTCATTTCTTGCTACATTGTCGATCATTACTCATACAATAAGATTGCAATACGCACCTCAAACTCATATCTAGAGGAATCACGAGGAAGGAGTTCAGAGCCCTTCACCGGTATTCGGCTCTTAGTCTTGTTTTGAGTGATCGTTGCATCATTCATTCATACTTGTTTTAAAAAGATTGTTAGATAAGCATTTACACCTATTCACCCCCTCTAGGTGTTTTCAATTGGTATCAGAGCTTTGGTCTCTAGGCTCTTGGCTTAACATCCTTAGAGAGATCTACTATTTGCTAATCATTTCATCCATTTTTTTCACACACTTCCACTTAGTAAAAATGGCCGATGGAATTAAGACCCCCCCAAAGTTTGATGGCCTTAACTTTCCAATATGGAAGGTTAAGATGACTGTTTTCTTGCAATCCCTAGGAAGCCGGGTTGCAAAGGCCGTGACCAAACCATTTAGTGCACCCATCGGTGATGAGTCCACTTGGTCCGAAATTGAGACCAAAGAATTTGATGCTAACTCTAGGGCACACTATGTTTTACTCCAAGCACTTAATGATGATGATATTGCTAGAGTAATTCATTGCAAATCCGCAGATGAAATTTGGACTCACTTGCTTGTTATTCATGAGGGAACCTCACAAGTGAAGAGGGCTAAAATAGATCTTCTTCGTTCCCAATATGAGAATTTCTCTATGCATGAAAATGAAACCATAGATGACATGGTTACAAGATTTACAAAGATCACTAATGGACTTTCTTCTCTAGGTGATGCTATTGACAACGACCAAAGAGTAAGGAAGATCATCTGGGCTCTTCCTCCTTCATGGGAAGTCAAAGCAACTACCTTGAAGGAACTCAATGACAAGGAGGAGATGGAGCTTATAGGTCTCATTGGGAACCTCAAGACCCATGAGATGGAGAGAAAAGCAAGGGAGGAAATGGCTCCTTCCAAGAAGAATGCTATTGCCTTCAAGAGTCAATCCTCATACTCCGACGAAGATGAAGAAGAAGAAGATGACGAAGAGCTCTCACTTCTTGTTAAGAACGTTCGGAGGATGTATAACAAGGCAAAGTTCCAAGGTAGAAGGAGATGGCAAGGTGGTAAAGAAGAGAAGAAGATTATTTGCTTCAATTGTCAAAGACTGGGTCACATTGTTGCGGAGTGCCCGGGTAAGTCAAGCCTTCCACCTCCAAGAAACCTTACAAGAAGAAAGCATTGAAGGTAGAAGGAGATGGCAAGGTGGTAAAGAAGAGAAGAAGATTATTTGCTTCAATTGTCAAAGACTGGGTCACATTGTTGCGGAGTGCCCGGGTAAGTCAAGCCTTCCACCTCCAAGAAACCTTACAAGAAGAAAGCATTGAAGGCTACATGGGATTCCGAGAGTGAATCCGAGGAGGAAGTTGACACCGCCAACATGTGCTTCATGGCTAATGAAAGCACTAGCAAGGTAACCCCTTCCACTTCTTTTAATGATGAGCTTTCCATGGATGAATTAGGAGAAGCATGTGCAGAACTCTCACATAACTATGATTTTCTTAAGAAAAAGTATTTAAAAATGAAAAAGGAAAATGAGTCTCTTAATCATCTTGTTTTTACCCTTACCAAAGAAAAAGATGAATTATCTTCTATTTTAGTTTCCACCCAAAAGATTTTGATAACTATAAGATTTCTTGCAAGGGTAAGTTTCCACAAGTTAATGAGATTTCCATGCTAAAAGAGAAAATTGATTCTCTAGGAGTTGTTTTGAAAAGTGTGAATTTGATAAGAATAGGCTTGAGGCTATGTTTCTTAAGAAACAAGCCCCTAAGAAACAACCCCATGTTATGCATGCTCATGTTCATAAATCACAACCTTTACATCATGCCAAACCCCCAAACATGCTCACCCTCCACACACACATCATGCATTCATGTATGGGAAGGTATTTTCATGCACTTTTTGTGGCCGTAAAAGTCACTTAGTTAAGTTTTGCTATGATAGACTCAATGCATCTCATCATAATATTTGGGTTCGAAATACTAACTTTCAAGGACCCAAGAAAATTTGGGTACCAAAGTCAATAAATTTGTTAAATGATGTAGGTACTTTCCAAGGCGCAACGACGTAAAGGATTGTGGTATCTTGATAGTGGTTGCTCAAGGCACATGACTTGGGATATCAACAACTTTGTAACCTTATCAAGATACCATGAAGGTGGCACCGTCACCTTCGGAGATGATACCAAGGGTAAAATCATCGGTATTGGTAATGTTAAACTTGGTACATCCCCTTTAATAGAAAATATTGTTTTAGTTGATGGCCTCAAGCATAATCTCTTGAGTATTAGTCAACTTTGTGATAAAGGTTTTGATGTTGTTTTTGATAATTTAGCTTGTAAAGTTATTGATAGACTATCCAACACATGTATATTTTCCGATTTTCGTGAAAGCAATATATACATGATTGATTTGTCTAATATGTCTTGCAATATCACTTGTTTGAAAGCCCTCGATGATGACTCTTGGTTGTGGCATAGAAGATTAGGCCACATTTCTTTTGACCATCTATCTAGGTTAAATAACAAGGAAATGGTGAAGGGTATTCCTTATTTGAACTTTGAAAAGGACCGCGTTTGTGACGCGTGCCAACTTGGGAAACAAACCAAGTCCTCTTTGAAGTCAATCAAGGATATCATGACATCACGTCCCTTGGAGTTGATCCATATGGATTTGTTTGGTCCTACTCAAACCAAAAGTCTAAGTGGGAATCGTTTTGCATTTGTTTTAGTTGATGATTTTTCGCGTTTTACTTGGGTTTTCTTTTTAGAACATAAAAATCAAGCCTTTTCACATTTTCAAGCCTTTAAGAAAAGAGTTGAAAAGGAAAAAGATTCTTCAATTTTAAGAATAAGAAGTGATAGAGGTGGTGAATTCATTAACCTACCCTTTATTACTTTTTGTGAAGAATATGGAATTAAGCATGAACTATCTTGTCCTAGAACTCCACAACAAAATGGAGTAGTTGAACGGAAAAATCGAACATTACAAGAGATGGCTAGGACAATGATTAGTGAATATGGTCTCCCACATTATTTGTGGGCCGAGGCCGTTAATACATCATGCTATATATCAAATCGTGTTTTCTTATGCAAAAATACTTCAAAAACATCTTTTGAGATTTATTTTTCTAGAAAGCCAAATGTTTCATACTTTAAAGTTTTTGGATGCAAATGTTTTGTTTTAGATACAAAAGACAATTTGGGAAAATTTGATGCTAGGTCTTATGAAGCAATCTTTGTAGGTTACTCAAATTCTAGTAAAGCTTATGGAGTTTTCAATAAGTCATCTTTAACTATTGAAGAGTCTATATATGTAAAATTTGAGGAATCTAATGTGTTTGTTAAGAATGTTGTAGAAATAGATTCTTTGCATGAAGACATGGAGAAAGTCACTTTGAAGGACTCACCTACCATTGCAGGCATGCCAAAGGATGATGAAGGAAGTGAAACTAAGGATCAAGAGGCTCAAGAAAATGAAATTTAAAGAATTGAAGTGGAGCCTACTCAACAACTTCCAAAGGATTGGAGATACAATCCACATCATCCCAAGGACCTTGTTTTAGGTGAAGTATCTCAAGGGGTAACTACTCGTTCTCAACTTCATGATTTTTGTGGACACTATGCTTTTATTTCTCACTTTGAACCCAAAAGCGTCCTCGAAGCCGAGACCGACTCATATTGGTTGCTAGCCATACAAGAGGAACTCAATCAATTTGAGCGCAACCAAGTTTGGCACCTTGTTCCTAGGCCCCACGATAGACCAACAATTTGTACTAAGTGGATCTTTAAAAACAAGTTGGATGAGTCGGGTAACGTTACTAGGAATAAAGCTAGGTTAGTTGCCCAAGGTTACACTCAAATCGAATGTATCGATTTTGAAGAAACCTTTGCACCCGTAGCACGGCTTGAAGCCATACGGATGACACTTGCATTTGCTTCATATAAAGATTTTAAGCTTTTTCAAATGGATGTTAAAAGTGCTCTCTTAAATGGATTTATTGAAGAGGAGGTGTATGTTGAACAACCCCCGGGTTTGTTGATCCTACACATCCGAATTTTTTTTTCAAACTTGACAAAGCTCTTTATGGTTTAAAACAAGCCCCTAGGGCTTGGTATGAAAGGCTTTCTTCATTTCTAATTTCAAATGGTTTTAAGAAAGGAAAAATTGATACTACTTTATTTACAAAACATATTGAAAATGATATTCTTATTGTGCAAATTTATGTGGATGATATCATTTTTGGTTCTACTACTGAAACCCTTTGCCAAGCTTTTGAATCATGCATGAAGGAAGAATTCGAAATGTCTATGATGGGTGAGCTCAACTATTTCCTTGGTCTCCAAATCAAGTAAAGAAAGGATGGGATATTCATCAATCAAGCCAAGTACACAAAGGAAATTATCAAGAGATTTGGACTTGAAGGAGCTAGAACTAGCAAAACTCCCATGGCAACAACCACCAAGCTTGACAAGGATGAACAAGGTAAAAGTGTAGACATTAAGCTTTATTATAGCATGATTGGTAGTTTATTGTATTTGACGGCTAGTAGGCCGGATATTATGTTTTGTGTATGTCTTTGTGCTCGTTTTCAATCATGTCCTAAGGAGTCTCATTTAGTAGCGGTAAAACGTATTATTAGATACCTTAAGGGCACAATTGAAATGGGTTTGTGGTATCTGAAAACCGGATTATTTGAAATGAAGAGTTTTTCGGATACCGACTATGCGGGTTGTAGGGTAGATAGGAAGAGTATAAGTGGAACATGTCAATTTCTTGGTAATTGTCTTGTTTCTTGGTCTTTCAAAAAGCAAAATTTGGTAGCCCTTTCAACCGCCGAGGCGGAGTATGTTGCAGCCGGTGCTTGTTGTGCACAAGTGCTTTGGATGAAACATACTCTCTTTGACTATGATTTGTATTTTGATCATATTAAAATATTTTGTGATAATACTAGTACTATTCATATGACTAAAAATGCAAATCAACATAATAAAACTAAGCACATTGACATTAGATATCATTTTCTTAGAGATCATTATGAGAAAGGTGATATTGATATTGATTATGTTTCTACCAATTTTCAACTTGCCAATATGTTTACAAAACCTCTAGACTATACTAGATTTTCATTTATTTGTGGTGAGTTGAATGTTTGTATTATAGATTCTTGAAAGAAAATTTTCTTATTTTTTTTTACCCTTTTTGATGTATGACAAAAAGGGGGAGAAATAGTTAGTTTTGAAGATAGTTTTGAAGTTTTATGCACTTTGTAATTTTGTTTTTGTGCATTGTGTTTTGTATACTTTTTATGCTTTATGTATATAGCCATTCACTTTTACACATAATCATTCTTTTATATATAGCATAATTTGAGGGGGAGCTTCCAAGCTCCTTTCTCATGTTTAAAATAATTATATGTTTTGTCATCATCAAAAAGGGGGCGATTGTTGGCCCAAGGTTACAATCACCTCTTTTATTGAGTTTTGATGATGACAAAACATATATAGTTATTTGTACTAATCATGCTTTATGTTTAAGTGTGTTTCAGGGTTCTAAAGATTCGTGGAGTTTTCTTCCCTAAAGGAAGGTTGTTTTGACTCAAGTCGTTTCATTTCGGGTTCAAGAATCAAGCTTGCAAGATCATATAGAGAAACCCACTTGAAGACTTTGTAGTCACCTAGAACTTTTGTAAGACTTAGTTTGTTAAAGTTTGATTCTGAGAGGATTCTTCTCAACCGGTTTTCAACCTCTTGATTTTGCCCTGATTCAGTGAGCTCGAATTAACTCTGATTTAATTCAGAATTTTGGTGGGCTTTGGGCTCATTTCTCTTCATCTCCTTAAAGATTGGGCCTGCAAATAAATTAAGCAATTAATTAAGACAATGCAAAGTTTTATTCTAGAATAAGTATGGAAATATGATACTAAATATGCAACATTAGCGACCAATCACACCCCCATACCTATCTTTTGCTCGTCCTCGAGCAAAACAACTAAATTATACTAAGGATTATTAGACCACTTTCGCAGGTCACGCGATTGCACTGAGCATGTGCAACAAGCCGTTAAACCTCTACGTTTCCCCTAGAGGACGAGTTTTGTCTCGTGAGGGTTTTCAGCGGATTACACCCACAAAATCCATAAAGAAAGAGAAATAAAGAGTTAGTATTTTCGAAAAGTATTTTGAAAGAGAAAAATATTTGAAATATAATTGTAAGATTTAAGCAATCTATAAGTTATAGGAAAACTGAATTTTTCATTCCTAAACTTAGTCTCTATTCCGAAATTTGTTATCAATTAAAGTAAGGAGTCAAATTGTACTTCTCATCTAGTCTATTACTTTACCCTAAGTCATATGCACCTTTTGATCGTGAAAATTTTGACTAAGGGTTCATTAACTCTAACTCTTATGCCTTATATATATATATATATATATATATATATATATATATATATATATATATATATTTATATATATATATTTGGTGGTATTATACCTTAGTTTTATTAGGCTTTCTAATCTGCCCATGTAACGAGCCTTTAATCGATGACTCCCAAACCAAACGGTCTTAGGGCACCGGGTGAGAAAACACCCCAAGGACTTAAGGACTCGAGCAAACAAGGCCACAAAACTAAGGATTTTATTATATGAACCACTTTTAGGCGTGAATACTTATGCTTAATTAGGCACAAATACCCAGCTTAATCAGAGGAAATTTTTTCTCAAACTTATCTAATCATCTTTCGCATAAATACTAAGGCTTGCTTAGGCCAAAGCACCTAGCTAATCAATAATTAGATTTGTTTATCTCTTTTTTTTTCAAACTTATCTAATTATCTTTCGCATAAATACTAAGGCTTGCTTAGGCCAAAGCACCTAGCTAATCAATAATTAGATTTGTTTATTTAATTATTTTTTTATATATATATTTTTATAAGGCATAAGAATATTTGTTTTTGAACCCTAAGTGTGTAAGTGTATGAAGTGTGCATATTTCATTAAGGTAAAGATCAAGACTAAATTACTTTGACAAATTTTCTTCCTAACCCTAAAAATCAAACAAATAATCATATTTTGACCAAGTATAAGAAATCCGAATTTAGATTTTCCTATTCCTTAAAATTAACTT
This sequence comes from Agave tequilana, assembly GCA_038442645.1. Classification (NCBI taxonomy): domain Eukaryota; kingdom Viridiplantae; phylum Streptophyta; class Magnoliopsida; order Asparagales; family Asparagaceae; genus Agave; species Agave tequilana. Next base: position 70,162 of record JAVJIF010030599.1, on the reverse strand, counting down.
AATTTCTTACAAAAAATATGTCAAAATATTATTTCGACTTTCAAAAAGTTTTTTAATAAAAAAGAAAATCTAAGCTATGTTAGACCCTTTTGTACGCGCCCGGAGAAGGTACGAGCTCGAGGTAAAATTTTCTTGAATCAAATTGAAAAATTACAACGGACTAGTATTCCGGTTACAAGGGAGGGAGGATGTTGAGCCTTGAATCCTCCCTTTGTTTAAGGTTGGGTTCTTTAAGTGGCGATGGAGAGTGAATCTTGTTCTCCGTTGACCGGGTGACCGTCTAGACCTTCGGGGATCTTCTCTTCGGCTGGTAGAAGGAGTAGCACAGCTCTGTCTACCAAAACTCTCAAAGAAAAGGTAGGTAAAGAGCAACTTATACGCAGCAAGCTTGCTGAAGAGTTGAGCTCTCTCTTGCTTCTCTCTCTGTCTGCCTGCGTGTAGTCTGTTGTCTATCTCTTGTTTCTTGTGTCGTCTCCCTCATTCCTCATAGCGGCGAGCTATTTATAGAGGTTTCAGGGGTGAACGTGCCCCCTAAAAGTGCTCCACAATGAGGGGCTAACTTTCCCGCTATGTGGGCAGTGACTGGCCCCATAACCAGGGCGGTTATAACCGAGACGTGGGCCTTGGACCCTCGCGCCCTGAGGTTGAGACGCGGGTGTTGAGCCCTCGCGCCTTGAGGTTGAGACGCGGGTGTCGAGCCCACGCGCCTTGAGGTTGAGACGCGGGTGTCCAGCCCACGCGCCTTGATATTGAGACGCGGGTGTCCAGCCCACGCGCCTTGAGGTTGAGACGCGGGTGTTGAGCCCACGCGCCTTGAGGTTGAGACGCGGGTGTCGAGCCCTCGCGCCTTGATGCTGAGACGCGGGTGTTGAGCCCACGCGCCTTGATGTTGAGACGCGGGTGTTGAGCCCACGCGCCTTGATGCTGAGACGCGGGTATTGAGCCCACGCGCCTTGATGCTGAGACGCGGGTTTGGACTCTCACGCCTTGATGCTGAGACGTGGATGGCCATCATTAGTCCTGCGTCTAGAACCTGAAATTCTGCCTTTTTTAATGGCTTGTCTTTTAATGATTTTTAGACAGCCTACAAAACCCCCTTCAAAGTTTTCGATATTCCGCGGTTAACTGGGACGGATTTCGAAATACTTTAGACTCTAGCTGAGCGTACCCTTATGACTGGACTGTTAATGCTCCAAGTTTGATCTTATATGGAGTATGGTCTTCGTGAGTGTACTGTAGAACTCTTTGAAGCCATCAGAGTTGATCGAGTTGAGTGTTTAGATACACAGTCTAAACCTCCCCGATTGCTTTAAGTCTGTCGTGGGTGCACTTTAAGCCAGGAGTGGACAGTCGTCTGCTTGTGCCAGTGTACTGTTGAACTGATTTGCAGAAGCAAGGACTGAACGCCAGTTCTTTTTGAAGAGCGGAGATAGTATTACTTTAAAGACGCGACTTTCATGGGGTGCGTCTTTTGGAAATGAAAACGCGACTGATATTCCATTGGGCAGACGCGATGCTAGGCCGGATTGGAAGGACGCGAACTTCGGAGAGACGCATCCTTTTGATTAAGGACGCGACTTTCTGGACGCGACTATGGCTGTGCTGGCGGGGCACGTTAATCGAAGAGGCGCGCCTGTTCGGTGCGAATCCGTGCCATGTCATGAGTGCACCGCCACTTGTTCTGGGGAACCGACGGAACATCTCTTTTTGGCGCGCGGACTTCCCGGTATATTAAATGAGCTGTCCACGCGTCAAGCGATGACTCGATGCCGAACCAATCGAGCCACGCGCCGCGTATCTTTGCGAATCTTCGTGCCTATAAATGGCAACAGTCAGAGAGATATCTCTTTCGTCTCGAGCGCATCTGTTAGGGTTTTTTGAAAAAGGAGTCTTCTCTGTCTCTTTTCATTTCTTCATCGTCCATCGTCGGATTCTTGATTAATGATGGCACCCAAGGCCAAGCCAACCGCATCATCTTCAAAAGCGGCCGTCATCGAGGCCCAGAGGGGCGGTTCCTCCGCGCAAGAAGCCCCAATCTCAGGTATAATGCCATTAGGCTTAAACTTCGCCATTAATGGAAGTTCATGGATTCCTAAAAATCCCTCTTTTAAAGGAGAACCATCAACACAGAATAGAAACCATGGCTGATTCTCAGACGCGGTCTTTGAGTTGATAAACAAGGCACGGGTTTGATGACCCCACCACTTTTATCCACTTGGGGATGCGCTTGTCTATTGGATATAGAGCACCAGTAAGCCCTGCACTTCGGATTCTTCACTTAGAATATTTCTAATTGTGAAGGGTTCGGACGCGGACTTGATCCTTGTGTTCTGTGACATCAGGTGCTGGTCTTTTATGAATCTCGCGCCTGAGTCCAAGTACTTAGAAAATTTTTTATAAGTCTTGGATTTCAAAACGCAGGCTCCCTGTTGACCTCACGGTCACGGATTTTCAGGTCTGGATGCGAATTTTGACAATTTCTGCGTCCAGTATCTCTTCTGCGTCTGAACGCGGATTTTCAGGCCTGGACGCAGATTTTCAGGCCTGGACGCGGATTTTGACAATTTCTGCGTCCAGTATCTTTTCTGCGTCTGGACTATAGACACTTAAGATTTCTGATTAAGTGTCATCTTCTTCTGCAGTGCAACACTCTTCTGCCCCACTCTCCAAGAGGCGCCACTTCGGGCACGTAGGTGGTGCTGACCGTGATTTGACCTTTGTGCTGCAAAGGACTGAACCTGTGACTGCTGATGGGTCGCAGGAGCGCAGGAGGAGGCTCTCCAATGTTGACATGGCAACCTTTTGGGAGCTTATGACTGACGCAGCATTCACAACGGATGCTCGCGTTCCGCTGGAGAAGCCTGCATTCTTCTTTGGAGACCGTATTAGCGAGGGCGGCTATTCCTTGTATGACGGAGATTATAAATGGCTCCGTCAGATAGGGGGTAGAAGATTCTTTCTCCCAAACATGGAGAGGATGTACCCGCTATCTTATCTTCAACACATGTCCGTCCCTCGGAAGATGAAATGGGAACTCTCCCGATATGTCCCTGAGGTTACTCTTGGCGACCTAGGCTCCAAAAAGGTATATCGCCATGATAGTCATGATAGGGAGGTTCTCGGCCTGTTTCCAGGGCTGCTCAAGACTGATCACCCAGTTGGAGAGACACCAAAGCTTGGCACCACTTTCCTCAACGCGTTCATGAAAGTGGGGGGTGATTTTCCAGTCGAGTTCCGTTCGCCCGGGTAGATCCACTCCACTGAGAGGTATTGGTGGGGCAGGATGGTGAGCTTCGTCCTCGCCGACCTTAGAGGCTTGTTGGAGCAAGCGGAATTGTACCAAGCAGTCAGGGCCGTACAGTATGGTATCCCACCGAGCTCTTAAAACTTCTTTGGGATCCTGGAGCGTTACAATCCTCTGACGGGGACATTCTTCACTCCGGTCGGGGAGATGGGTCTCGCCCTGCACGAGTTGTACGGGGTCTCGGGGCTGGCAATGGGGGATTCTCCCTATGAAGAATACGTCCCAACCTCTGAGGAGCTTCACCTTATGAAGAAAGGGTCTCCTCGAGTGTAAGAGACTTACTGGGAGGTGTTATGTCACTTCCACGTCTGCGGCCAGATAACCTCTTGGAGGGCGGGGGGAGTCAAGCAGCTGTCTTGGGCAAGCTATTTGTTCAATGGCGTCAACCAGAAAGACCGTCCGGTGACCCAACTGGCTCCCAGCTCCGACGAGGAGATTGCCGACAGGATCAAGGCTTCTGTAGACTCCTACACCACGGAGTCGAACGAGGATGTTTTCGAACCTGACACGGTTTTTGAAAGCTTCCATCATCAAGCCCGGATCCCTATCTCCGACCACGCACTGTTGGCGAGCTTCTTAATGCTGTGGTTGAAGCGCTGTGTGGTGCCAACGCTGCCACATGAAGTCATTGTCGCCGACGTAGTATACCCGGCGGTGCTCCTGGCTTATGGTAGGCCCATAGCCCTTCTCCCGGCCATGGCGGCGAGTATTCAAAGCGGGTTGCGGACGTTAACCCAAAATCTGTGCGAGGCAGGGAAGGCCGTCGACTCCCATGGCAAGGTGATTGTTGACTCGGAGGGGAGGCCGACGATAAAGCACCCCAACCCTCGGGTTGAGCTTCCCTACACGTACCTAATGGCTTGGTACATTATGCATTGTCCCTCGCTGATGACGCCGGTGTCTTTGTGTGAGGGGTTTATTCCTTTCGTGCAGCGGTTGGAGGGTTCAAACTGGTGTAATAGTTACGTGTATTACGTTCAAAAGTGCGTCATGTCGGCTTCGAACTACCAGCTTAATCGCTGCTTCCCCGCGATTCCTGGTGCATCTTTCGGGGAACAATTTACTGACTCCGCAGGCCAAGATGACTTCACGAGGCTGTCAACGGGGGTTTTCTGGTGGTTGGTCAACATTCGGCCCGGGTATGTGCTTTTCCGGCAAGGGAATTCATGCACGATCGAGCCGTATATGCCGAATCGCTTCGCCCGACAGTTCGGCTATGATCAACTATATATCGGCAACCCCAATGCTCGACTCGCCTTCAGTGGGAATTTGTTCGAAGGTGCTCGGGCTTGGTATTATAGCGTGGCCGGAGGGACGGAAGCAACTTTTCGGCTGTCTATCAAAGGGCCGAAGGGCCGTACCAGCTTCAGCTTCTGTACTTGGTACTTCCAGGCCAACCAAACACCAGATTTCGCTCCAGAGTATTCATGCATTGAGAGTATTAATGCAGGTTACGAAGCAAGGTCGGGGTCCACTAAACGCTCGCGAGGCGTCGAGCAGTATCTGAAGGCTCTGAAGGAGGTTAGAAGGGGGTCGAGGGAGGAGCCGCGAGCAGCAAAGGCTCGACAGGCGGTGGGTAAGCGTCCTCAAGGCTCTACCTCCACTGTTGAGCCTGCCCCAAAGAAGGTTCGGAGAGACTTGACGGCTGCAGTTTCTCCGTCCGAGGACATCCCTTCTGGTGTTGAGGAACCGAGGGAAGAAGAGGCGGATGAGGATGATGCCCCCTTAGTCCATGCCCGCAGGTTGCGCAGCAGGGGCCCCAGGATTGTGGAGGAAGCGGAGCCTGCTGACAAACCCACCGCCGCTGACGAGGCCGAGCAGTTCGAAGTCGACATAATGAGCGGAGGCGATGTTGAGAGGCCAGGGGTCTCAGCTCAGCCCGGGGCTTCCTCAGCTCACGAGAGGAGGGATGAGGCACAACAGCCGGAGGTCGACATAATGGGTGACGTTGAGATTCCAGGAGTCTCAACTCAGCCTGGGTCTTCCTCAGCTCACGAGAGGAGGGATGAGGCACAGCAGCCTGGGTCTCCCAGTGTATTCATCTCCAGTGCTCGGACAGTTGACCCCAGCCCTACCACTGGGGTGTTTGGAGGCAAGGCTCCAGTTGCCGAGGTCCCTCACGTTGAACTGTCGTCTTCATCATCCGAAGAGGAAATCGATTTTGAGGATGAGGTCGACTTTGGCGATGAACCCGCTCCTCCTGATCCGAGTAAATTCTCACACATCTCGGAGAAGAAAATATATGGGTGTGAGCCGTTGACGACATCACCACTAGCGGCAGTTATTCCTGCTGAAGCTGCTGAAGGTACACTACTCGCCAAACTCATCCTTCTAACTAGGAGAAGGATTTTTGACATTTTTTTTTATTTGGCCTCGTGTTGCAGGGCTAGTCATGGTTAGCGAGGCCGCTGCTTCCTCCCAGATCGAGGAGATGATACAAGAACTGGCTCAGCAGGAGAGAGCTGAGTCTCCTCGTACTGGGGTGCTTCAAGAGAGGGCAATCGTCGAAGTCGGGGAGGCCTCCACCCTACAGGATTCACCCAAGGACTCGCCACCTTTGGACCCCCAGCCAAGTAAGGAAATGTTGGTATAAATGTCTTCCTTTTGCTGTCATGGCTAATATTCTCGTAATTTTGCAGAGGGCATTGAGGAAGTTCAGGCAAGTGCAGAGAGCATTGGCGGTCAGTGCCTGCCGGGAGACCACACAGCTCAAGCCTCGGCCGAGGATTCTGAGGAGGTCGAGCTCACTACCCTGTCATCGGCTGTGGAGGTTTCTACGGAGGTAGCACCCCTAGAAGCGCCAGTGGCTACTCTTGCTCCTGCCGTACCCGTGGTCAGCCCGACTCTTGCACCAGAAGAGCCGACCTACATCCCCCACACCGTGATAGAAAGGGGATCGGGGAACAACTCGGGTGATGATACCATGGAGTTCCTGACATGTCAGACGGTGCAGCAGTTCTTTGCCTCAATGCGATCATGCATCGATTTCAACCTGTCTGGGGGTAGCTCTTTTGAATTCGCCCAGACGTATCTTGGAAACCTGGTCGAAAACATCAAGTTGGCCGGAAGCCCTTCACTAGCCCAGGCGTGTCTGCTGCTGGTGGAGCAACTGGGACAAAACCTGAGAGAGCTTCGATCCCTGGAGAATGCCGGCTCATTCCACAAGGCCCAAGAAACTCTGAATAGGCTCCTTGCTGCTCAAGAGCAAGAGCGAAGAGAGGTGGAGGAGCAGATAACCGATAACACCCGTCTTCTCAAAGGTTTCCAGGCTGATCATCAAAGGCTAGCGATCGAGTCCAAGGAATCTGAGATGATCATACAGGCTGCAAAGCAGGCTATCCTTGATTCTCGGGCCGCCATAGCCAGAGCTGAGGCAGTGATTACTATTAACGAACAGAAGCTTGCTACCTCTGAAAAGAGGCTAGCGGAGTTAGAGGCTGCCAAGGTGCAAATTGAAGCAAACCTCTTTGTTCGTTCGTCCAAACTGGAATCCCTCCGAGTACGAGCGCAGGGATTTTTACCTGAGGCGGATCTGCGGGCCCAAGCTCTCATGGAGGCTGAGAAGGCGCGTCAACATGAGATACATCGCCTTAGAGAGCAAATCCGTTCCTTGGCGAACCAGGACCTTTAGCCTTCTCTTCTTTTCTTTTTTTCTGTAAAGAAAAGGACACTCTATTTACCAAGAGTGTTTGTATCTCCTTTTATCATTTTTGAATAGTAAAAGTTGTTGAAATTTTTGTTCCACCTTCATTGCCCCGCTGTAGATGAATCCAAACTCTCAATCACAGATTTTGGTTGTGCTCCCTTACTGACTGTGAATACTGAACTTAGGTAAAACTAAGTTCTTTTGATGAAATGCAGCATCGATTCATAAAAAAAGGCGCGGCTCTGAGGCACGCGATTCTGACCTGCCAGTGAAGACGCGGTTCAAGCAGACGCGGAGGACGCGGCTTTGAGTGTAGTTTATTGGCCGCAATCCTTAACTCTATCCAGACGCAGGGTTCAGGATAATGAGGTCTTACGCCCCTTAACATTAACGCAGTCAGGGACGTGGCGCTGTAGACGCAGCTCCAAGATGCTTGTAAAGGTGATGGGCTTTTTCTGCTGAAGTCATAAGCCTTAAGTCGCAGCTTTATGTGCTTTCCCACTGGGGCCCCCCAAAATGAGTCCCTTTTGTTGAGAGACGCGGATCGACTTCGAATCATCCAAGAGACGTGAAGGATCTTCTAACTTGGAATGAAGGAGGACGCCGATTTTTGAGAAAAGAGGGGACGCGGGTCTTTGGACGCAGCTCTCACACCTGCGTTTTGGCACGATTTCCCAGGCGTTATAAACAGCCTGTCATAAAGAATTTGTGAAATCTTTGAACGTCAAGTCTCCGTTGACGATTGGGAACCCGCATCATTCGTTGTTTCCCAAAGCGGTTTGTCCACGCGTCAGTTCTTCATTGGGCTTAGGCGTTAATGCCTTTTAATGCCAATACGGCGCTGGCGGTTGGAAACCAGCGTCTTCGACACTTCCCGAAGCGACACTCCACGCGTCAGTCTCCCATTGGGCTTTGACAGTCGTGCGGTCATTAAGGCCAACGGTTCCAATTGATGAACCATTAATTACAGTTATTATGGGCTGCCTATAAATAGGGGCTCCTCCTCTCCCTTTAACAGTCCATACTTAGACTGTGTTCTTTTTGAGAGCGAGTGCTCTGAGAGATTCTGTCTTCTCCCTTTCTGAGAGACTCTATCTTCTCCCTTCAAGGACCCTATCAGGGGTTTGCTTCCATGGACGAAGATGACCCAGAGCTTCCATGCTTCTGTTTGGTCTCTTCAGTAGATTACCACTGTCAAGTGATTTCAATGATAGGAAGCGTCTCCCTGAGCACCTTTACGTCCGCGCCTCAATGCAAAGAGTTCAACTCTTAACAGAGGCCTCTGCGGGTATGCCATGCCCACTTACCATGACATTTTAGATCCAACCAAATTTGAATTTTAGTATATCTCTTAGAGAGATATCATCTGGACTTTCTTGCGAAGTCGTGGTTGGTGCATTCCTCTTCTGGAATTTGCGCCATCGACTTAAACTTTTTTGAACGCAAGTATTGAAGTCGTTAGTACCTGGCCGCGGGCTTTGTACACAGAGCTCGCGTCTTGAGGCCACTGACTTGGAAGAATTTCAATTCGGGTCGAAGGTTTCAGGCCTGAACTTTTGCAACTCCTGTTCCTCCAACAGAGAGATGGCAATTTTTTGGCGTCTGATTCTCTGCGCGCCTTGTATCTTAGACGCGGATGTGGAATTAGGTCGCGTTTGAATTCTGTGTGTATCACAGTCTTGCTCGCGTCTGTTTCTGTTGTTGCAGGAATCTGGCCCAGCGTGCGGGTCATTCCCGCGTCTGCAGTCTTCAGCAATAACCGCGTTTGTGACTTAGTTTTCTTCTGTCGAAGTATACTAAGCTCTGAATTGTCTAATTCCCTTGTTTGCTTCTTACAGGTAGGCTTGATCATCCTTTTTCACGTTCGCTGGGCCCGTGGGAGAATATATTGGCCGGCGAACTTGTTCGATGTTCGTCCACAAGGGAAGAAATCATAGTCTCCGTCGTCCACAAGGGAAGAAATCATGGTCCCTGATGGGGACTTAACCCTCGCCAAGATCTCTTTGAATTCGACGCACCAGTCATGCTTGCTGGCATGGCATGGTCAGAGTAAGGATGGCGGCGGGGGTAGCGGTAGATATAGTGGTGGGTAGCATCCCCTATGAGGTCTTAAAACCTCCTCTCTTACCCCAGAAGTGACATCGAGGAAACTCCATGCTCATTGGACGATCTTCTGGCGGAAAAGATGTTCATCAACGAAGGATCACACCCCCACTTTGGATGGAGATGTTCGACGGATCATAACCCGACTTCGGATGGTCAGGTGGGATCAGAAGATTCTGCTGCCATCAGACCTCAAGAACCACCATTGTTCTCGATCAACCAGAGACTTCTTCGATGTTTACATCATGCATCATGGTGCAACCAGCTTCTGATCGTTGCCACAATGTCCGATCCTACTTTGGCGCCCTTCCAAGCATCCTGTACTCGGAATAACATGCAGCTGAGGAGCGAGTGCAACCTCTGAGAGAGAGAGACTTCTTTGTACTCCTTAACTGTAACACTCAATCTTATTGTATAAGAGAGCGTTTTTGTATCACTTTCATGTGCCTGGATATAAATAAAAGTGACACTTTTCTTTTTCTCCTTCTATTGTCTTGAAAATTTTTTCTTTTGGTCAGACGCATAGAAGCAAAGGACTTTGACTTGTCAAAACTATGATGATAATTTCAAACAGTCAAACTTTTTAGAGAGAAATCCTATTTTTGGAACTCCCCAATGCTGTCAGAGGTGTAATATTAACTTGACAAGAGATAAGATAATTTTGTGGACCTGTCAGTCTATAAAGGAGAATGACAAGTGAAACTCGTACCCCCAGGGAAAATGGGCCTTTATCAAGGTTTAGGATTCACTTGATTAAGCTCAGCTGGGGATTTGAAGGAAAACACTGTTAATGGTGTAATATTAACCTAACAATGTTTTTAAGTGGACTTGTTATTCTGTTGAGGAGAATAACAAGTGAGGCTAGATTCGCGGGGGATCTAGGAAAGTCTTTACCGTTGGAGGTGTGATGTTAACTCAACGGGTTGAAAGTTGTCTTGTCAGAAGTGTGATGTTAACTTGACAAGAATGTGAGTCAGAGGTGTGATATTAACTTGACCCAGAAGCATTTCAGCTTTCATTTGGAAAAACTGAAAGTGTCATTGTCATAGGTGTAATGTTTAACTTGACAATAAGAGTAATGCTAGAGGTGTAATTTTGAACTTGGCATTAGTCATCTCGACTTCGACAAGGAAGTCCGAGGGAAAGTCAAGGCCGTAAGTGTATTGTTGAACTTGGCGATGACCTGGATGCTAGAGGTGTAGTGTTAAACTTAGCATCGTTCATTTCAGCTTCGATATGGAAGTCTGAAGGAAAGTGACTGTCAGAGGTGTGGTATTAAACTTGGCAGAAACTTGATGTACTGTTTAGAAGTGTAATGTTAACTTAACAGTAATTTGTCAGAGGTGTGATATTAACTTGACAGAAATTGATTTGCGATTTGAGCAATTTGAGGACCTGTCATCCTATTGATAAGAATGGACAAGTGGAGTTTGAAGTGCCAGAGGTATAGTGTTAACTTGGCAACAACTGTATTTTGTAGACCTACCATTCTGTGGATGAGAATTGGTAAGGGATTTTGGAGGGGAGAGTGGAGTTGAGTCCACTTAGGATTTTTAGCAAACCCTCAGCTATCAACGGATTTGTGGTGCCTTTACCAACTACCGTTTGAGTTGGGCTAGCCATGCTATTCCCCTCAGCATGATGAGTTATCGAAGATTTATGTTGGGCTTAGAAAACAACATTTTCCTCTATCCTTAGCCGTCGGAGGCGTCGGATGTTAATGAAGAAGCTCTTCTTGTTCTGATCAGAGGTGTAATTTTGAACTTGATCGGAGGAGGAGTACTATTAAGGATAGTACTTCTTCAAGAATCTGCCATTGATTGGTATCATGAGTGTATCGCCATTTGAAGTTATGAGACGATATGACCGATTTGAGTAGACTGACTCTACTACAAATGGCCCTTCTCATTTGGGTTGAATTTTTCTTTTGTCTTGTGCGTCATTACCATGGGTCTTCTGACGGCTAAGACAAGATCGTCTTTCTTGAAAGTTCGCATTTTAACTTTCTTGTTGAAGGCTCTGGTAATTCGAGCCTGATAGAGCTCGATTTGCTGTTGGGCCTGCAGACGCTTATCGTTTAAGGCTTCCAATTCTTGGAGTCGCTGTCGATGCTTCTCCTCGTTGTCATCTCTGCTGTCAAGGCGACGCGTAGAGATGGAATTTGGATTTCTAGTGGAAGCACGGCTTCACACCCGTATACCAAAGAAAACGGCGTGGCTTTAGTCGGGGTTCGCACAGTTGTGCGATAGGCCCATAAGCATTCACCTAACTTGTCGTCCCAGTCCCGTTGACTTTTCGAGACGAATTTCTTGAGAAGCTTGCCAATGGTCTTGTTGAAAGCTTCTGCAAGGCCGTTAGCGGCAGGATAGTATGCCGTTGAGGACACACTCTGGATTCTGAACTTAGAGCAGAATCTCTGGAAAGCCTGGCTGATCAACTAGGGTCCATTGTTATGGAAAATTCGCCGAGGTACACCAAAACGGTAAATGACGTGATGCTTTACGAACTTGATCACGTTAGACGATTTTACCTCCTTCAAAGGGATGGCCTCGGCCCATTTAGAGAAGTAATCGGTTATTGCCAAAATGAACCGATGTCCTTTTGATGATGGTGGGCTGATAGGGCCAACTACATCCATCCCCCACATTTCAAATGGCCAGGTAGAGGTCGTAGAATGGAGGTACTCTGGTGCTTGATGGATGAAATCGCCATGCACCTGGCAAGCGTGACATCTTTTAGCATAAGTGACGGCGTCGGCAATCATCTTGGGCCAATAGTAACCCAACCTTTGGAGTCGATGTGCCAATTTTGGGCCGGGTTGGTGGGCTCCACACATGCCGTCGTGGGCTTCTTTCAATACCTCTTGAGCCTCCTTTGGTGAGAGGCACCGGAGCAAGATCCCGTCATGCGATCGACGATACAATGTTCGTGTAATCGCATTGTAGTAAAATTTAGGGGCTTTCCTTCGAATGGCAGCCGCTTCCTTGGCGTCCTCAGGCAGGATGCCATACAAGACATAGTCGATATAGGGGAATCGCCAGTCTTTAAGCTCTGGCCCGGTTGACAATTCCAGCGCTTCTTTGCCTTGACACTCTCCCTTTGGCTCCTGATAGTCTTCGAGGGAAGTTCTCGGGCAATACAGGTCGTGGCTGTAGACGAATACTTTCTCCATTGCTCCAGCTGGAAGAGCTAAGGAGGCCGCGAGGGATGCGAGTGCATCTGCGTGCGCATTTTGCCTGTGCGGTACATGGTCGATGTAGAAGTTTGTGAACCTCTCGGCCATGTGGATAGTTGCGTTGTAGTAGGGTACTAGGTCCTCATGTCTGACCTCGTACTCCCCGCGAACTTGGCTGACGATGAGTTTAGAGTCGCCATATGCCTCGAGATTTTTAACACCAATCTCATCGGCGAGTTGCATCCCAATCAAAAGAGCATTGTACTCCGCCACATTGTTGGAACAAGGTTCGGTTAATGAGATAGCTCGAGGAATCACATAGTTCTGTGGGGAGACAAGTACTACTCCTACCCCTGCTACTAGGTGTCCTTTTGGGCTCGTTCTGGACGCACCATCAAAGAAAAGTTGCCACACCTACCTTTCAAAGGATGTCTGGGTCTGGCAGGCTTCAGCGACCTCGTCTGGGAGATCATCGTAAAGCTTGGTTACCCTCGGATCTGGATGCTCAGCCAGGAAATCCGCCACCGCTTGTCCCTTCACAGCTTTTTGTGGTAAAAAGTGCATTTCATATTGAGATAGCAATATGGCCCATTTTGCCAGCCGGCCGTTCAATGATGAAGGCTTAGTCATAAGTAAGCTCAGGGGGTTGACTTTTGATATGACGTTTATAGTTTGGCCTACTAGATAGTGTCGCATTTTCTGAATGGCGAACACTAATGCCAAACATTCCTTCTCGATCGGATTATACCGATGTTCGGCTCTGATCATTGTTCTACTCAGATAGTAGATTGCTCGTTCTCATCCTTGATCATCATTCTGAGCTAGTAGAGCTCCCAAAGAATGATCCATTGCCCGGACGTACACCAGGAAAGGCTTTCTGAATACCGGAGCTGCAAGAACTGGTGGTTGGGTGAGGTATTGCTTGATTTCCTCAAATGCTTGTTGGCAAGCGTTATCCCAAATGAACGAGACACCCTTCTTCATTAACTTAGCGAAAGGTTGGCATCTTCCAGAGAGGTTTGAGATGAACCTGTGGATGTACGCCAATCGTCCTTGTAATCCCCTGAGTTCCTTGAGATTTCTTGGGGGCTGCATCTCCTGGATAGCTTAAACCTTTTCCGGGTCCAAATGGATCCCGGTGGAGGTTACAATGAATCCTAAGAATTTATCACTGGCCACCCCCAGGAAGGACTTGGTGGGATTCATCTTCAATCGATGAGGCCGCATGATGTCGAAGACCACCTTCAGGTCAGCTATGTGATCACCCTTAGTGCGACTTTTTACCGCAATGTCATCAACATAACATTCCACCGTTTTGCGCATGTGCTGATGGAAAATGGCATTCATGGCCCTTTGATATGTTGCCCCTGCATTCTTCAGTCCGAAGGGCATGACGGTATAGCAGTAGACCCCTAGTGGTGTTCTGAAGGAGGTGTGCTTTTCGTCATCAGGATACATTTTGATTTGATTATATCCTGAGAATCCGTCCATGAAGGACATTCGTTCGAATCCACATGTATTGTCAATCATGACATCTGTGATTGGCAGTGGGAATTCGTCCTTGGGACAGGTCTCGTTCAGATCACGAAAATCGATGCAGATTCAGATCTTTCCGTTCTTCTTGGCAACGGGGACGATGTTGGCTACCCAGTCGGGATATTGTTCTTCCCTGATGAAGCCAGAATCTATAAGCTTTCTGACTTCTGATTGAATTGCCTCCATTATTTCTGGACGGAACCGTCGCTGTTGTTGTTTGACAGGCTTTACGTCCGGATTGATGTTGAGGCGGTGCATAGCCACTTGAGGATCAAGTCCAGGCATGTCTTCGTAATTCCAAGCGAAGACATCTATGTACTCTTGAACAAGAGATATTACATCCTTTTTCTCCGACGGTGACAGGCGGTCGCTTATGAAGATGGGCTTAGGGTTGGCCTCATCTCCTAGATTAATCTGAACAATCTTGTCTTCTGTGGGTGGCTCGCGCTGTTCAAAGCGGGTGTCCCAAAGAGTGTTTAAATGTCTGATCCAAGGATCTGCATCGGATCGGATCATTTCTTCATCTTCATATTCCAGATGTCTTGTTGAAACCATGTGCACCGAAAGTTCTTTGAAGATGTTGCCGACACTAGCATCTGACTCCCATGATGACGTGCCTGAAGAGTATTTATGGCAAAAGAGCCCCCAGAATCAGAGACTGATGGAGTCGGAGTTGATACGTAGCCCAACCCCCTGCGCGTCCGATGATAATAATCGGGTGCTTTTCCTTTCGGCACAAAGGATCGAAGTAGCTTCTCCTTCCTTTGCCGAAGTTCAACCCGGGTCTGTTTGTTAGGTCATACCCTATGTTTTTCATCATTCTTAGTGCCTTTGGCTCATAATGACCGAATTGAGGGGATTCCTGCTCGCTTTCTGATTCTTCATGATTCATTGGTTTGGATTCAATTCGTCCGAAGAGAATTGGTCTTTGGCCCTTCCTTCTCGCTGGAACCATGAATATTGATTGTTGCGCATCACCGACATTTTGACATGTTTTAAAGGACGATTTCACTGGTACATGCAACGATGTCAAAGCATCCATTGCCGACCAGAGATCGTCATCCACGTCGGTACTAGTGTCTGACGGTACTGAATCAGAAGCAAACACAAAAAAATACGCTAAATCTAATTCTTCATTAATGTACCAACCGCCTACATCGTCGGTGGTATTATTAACATCGAGCTTATCAATGCTCGTTATAGGTGGATCTAGCTCCCACACACACTCATCTTCCTCCAGCTCGGTGTCAGCTTCATTGCCAGAGTCTGGTTCCTCTGGTTGCGATACTTCATCCGTCTCCACGGGATCTTGGTACAGTAAGGAGTCTGTGAAATAATTCTCGACCCCTTTGAATGGATGCCTTTCGGCAATCAACGTCTGCACCTTTCCACCCTCGTTAATGTATTTCATGACTTGATGGAGAGTGGAGGGAACGATGGAGTTGCGGTGAATCCACGGTGTCCCAGCAATAGGTTGTAGGAAGTGTCGGCATCAATGATGTAGCATGTCACTTCCGACTTTAAACTTTCAATCTGGCATTTGAGCTTGATCTTCCCCATTGGACGGGTCCTGTTGGCATTGAACCCATAGATGGTTGTCTGGATAGGGCTCAAACGATGAGTAGGAATGCCCAGATGTTGCATGACCCGGCGAGGCATGATGCTCAACGCGGACCCTGGATCTACCTGAATGCGGTTCACTTCGGATGATCCAATATACCCTGTGAAGTACAGGGGTCGATCATGCTTCCCTTTAACCTGCATATCCTCTGCCGTGAAGGTGATGCAGGGGGCATTCTGGGAGGTGTGGAGACAATTCTCTACATCTTCCTCCTTTGGCACCTGGGTCATGAAGACCTCAGCATTTGCCAGAGCCTCTTGTAGAGCTTCTCTGGTTGACTTCGACAGCCTAAGAAGCTCATACAGGGTAATCCACGCCGGGATGTTGGCCAATTGAGCCAGGACATCAAAGCGGTAAGGCACCGTAGATCCTTCCGCGATGCCCTTTTGAAGGGCTCGAGAAAATCGAATCTCCTTCTGTTTCTCCACGGGTTGTTTTGTGGAGGGCTTGGTTGGCTCTGCAGTTGGTTGTGGAGGGGTTGCCGCCGTTTCGCCATACTGCTTCAAGTAAGGCTGTACTGAGCGGGTTTCCGCCACCAGTCGACCGGGTTCTGCGGCCAGAACTATTGTCTCCTCTTTCGAGTCGGTTAGCGAAGGAATATCGGTATCCGCCTCTCGAGAAGAGACACACACCACATTGCAGGACGACGCCTTTGCCTTGCCCTTAGACTTCTTGTTAGTTACAGTAGTCCATTGCTGGGCGTCAACAAGGTCAGGGTGGACCCACATGATTTCCCCTCGAGGCGTGGGAACAGGTATTAGGCCTTTCTCTTGTTGCTGGTGAGGATCTGTGTTGATCACTCTTAGCTCTCCTTTCGGAACAGGGACCACCCCCGAAGGCGTTGGGGGTTGTCTTCCGAACTGGAGAACTGAAGTCATGTTAGCCGTCACCTTCTTCTGCTCTGGTCGGAGTTTTAATACCTCCACGTCAATCAGGGCCCGAAGGATGTCCTTGAAGACGTAGCAGCTTTTGGTAGGGTGTCCCAACATCCTGTGGTATAAGCAGTAATTGGGATTGTCGGTTTTACCGACTTCTTCAGGGCGCCTGGCTTCAGGGAGCTTCAGTCTATTGCTCTTGTTGAGTAGCTTAAAGAGCGAATCGACATGTTCCTCCTTGAAAGAATACTGCTTGTTGGCGCGTGGCTGGCTTGAAGAGCCACTCGCCTTGACCGGTTGAGGTTTGGCGGGAGATTTGGTCTCCGTTGCCAAATTATCCTTCCGCTTTGTCTGGAGGGATGTGTCTGGCGCACGCCTGGTTGACCTCTCTGGCCGTGGCTTCCCTTCTTCTGCCCTGACGCGGGCAACAATCTCCTCAGCCTGTTCACCTTGTTGGACCAACTGCTTCCAGGTGCGGCTTTCAGCAACTCCTATTTGAGCAAGGAGTGAGGTTTGGAGATTGTGGCGGCATGTTTCTACTAGGGTGACCTGGGTCATGCCGCTCGGACATCGGAGTGCCACATTCCGAAATCTTTCCACGAAAGATTTGACGGACTCTCCCTTTCGCTGTTTGGTAGCCAAAAGGGTGGGCATCGTGACTTCCGAGTCGTCTTCGAAGAAGCGCGTTAGGAATAGCTTCTCCAAATCACCCCAGTTCTTGATGGAGCCCTCCGGGAGTTTCATAAACCATTCGAAGGCGAGCCCTTTCAGGGTGCCAATGAACAGACGTGCCAAGATGGCATCATTGTCTACTACATTCCCTGTTTGGGATTTAAAGTAGTAGAGGTGTTGGTTGGGTGACCCTTTCCCATCGAATGCTTGGAGGGTTGGAGCCTTGAACTTAGGCGGGTATGGAACCAAGTCCCACTCGGCCGGATAAGGCCGGACCACTCCCGCTTCCTGGAGGCCTTTACGGTTGGTGAGGGCCTCAAGGCGTTGCTCTAATTGATTCATTCTTTCGGAATGAATCTTCCCCTGATTTTGGTCGTCTTTCCCTTGCGACGAGGACGAGGTCGAGGGGGGCTTCTCTCCATCAGGGTGCACAGAAGACGAGCTTTCTCCCTCTTTTTTCTTGCCCTTAAACTTTTTAGGGGGAGATTTCTTCCTGTCTTCGAGCAACTGCGCAAGCATCTGCTTGAGAGAGTCGATGGATTCTTGCTGAGCACGAATCATCTCAAGTTGTTCCTTCTGAACCTGGGCTTGCAGCTCCAGGCGCCGGGCCGTCTCCTCAGGAGTGCTTGTCATGTAGATGAAGGCCTCCTTCTTGATGGAAGAATTCGAGGCCTGCGATTCTGCTACAGCAGATTGAGAGTCATTCATTTTGACGCCTCGGGCCAGGGCATTATAGTCGATCGGGGGAATGGCCCCGGTCCTTGGTGCGGGTGTGTCGGTACACTCCTTCCGGTTCAGAGTCAGACTCGTCAGAGCTGACTGCAGGCTGTTTTCCTCTGCTCCTGCTTGCCATGTTAGCAGTGAGCTCTGGGTACTCAGCGTCAGAGAACATCCTCCGCCTATGAGAGCGTCTTCTTTTGGCTGACGGGCGTATCAGGGTCAGCTGTCTAACTAAAGACTGCTAGTGCACACCTGAACCACAACGGCACTCGGAGAGTATAGAGATGAGCCGTTGGCAGCAACATGATGAAGTGACCTGATTGGCACTTCTTTTCTTCGTCAAGTAATCCCTCAGATCCACGGGTGGGGGATCAAAGAGATTAACCTCGCAACGTCGAAGACGGGAGGCATCCATATGCTGTACAGCCTGGAGGCGGGTTTCAGGGACACACTTTCGCGCCGCGGCTGTAAGACGCGCGTCTGGCGTCTCTGTTGAGACGAGACGCGATTGTCGCATTGCCGCTTAGTGCGTCGGGGCAGAAGAGTTTGAGAGAGAGTGGGTTGCTGGGCCCCACGCCTATGGGGGCGTGCCTCTTACGCTTGACGAGGCGCAGAGGTTTCACCTTGGCGTTTGATAAGTTGGTCTTCAGAGGACCTAACTTGGGGAGTCTCGCGTTTGGGCCGCCAAACGCGGACTTCGCGAGCTGGATGCAGCGCAGCTAAGACGCCAGTTTGTGCGTTACGTGCAGCCTCAGTTGGACAATCAGAAGTTTCAACTTGAAGCTGACGCGCACGCCTCCTCTGACGACGCTCAGCATTTCGGTTGCGTCGTGGAGGTGGAGAGAGACCAATGACGACCTGATGCTGGACACCAGAGATTTTGACCACGAGGGTCTCCTGAGAGACGCTGACGCGTGTGTTCCGCGCGGTGCGGTTGGTCGCAACAGCAGTTGTGCCTGAGACCACGCGGGCCTCCTGAGAGGCGTTGGCGCGTGTATCCTGCTTGGCACAGTTGGCAGCAGCGGCGCCCGAGAGAGCCTCAGATCGGGCTTCGCGGCCATTCCCCGTCGAGACCCTGCGGCAGACGCGGGTCCTTGGGCTCTTGGAGCCGGAAGAGAGAAACTCTTCGTACTTCGCCTGGTCGAACTCGACAACTAGCGATTCGACCATCTTCCCCTTACGGAGGATGTCACCTTGCGCCACGATTTGCTCGTCGGTAACAAATGAAGTCCCCAGCGGAGTCGCCATCTCTTGTACGCACCCGGAGAAGGTACGAGCTCGAGGTAAAATTTTCTTGAATCAAATTGAAAAATTACAACGGACTAGTATTCCGGTTACAAGGGAGGGAGGATGTTGAGCCTTGAATCCTCCCTTTGTTTAAGGCTGAGTTCTTCAAGTGACGATGAAGAGTGAATCTTGTTCTCCGTTGACCGGGTGACCGTCTAGACCTTCGGGGATCTTCTCTTCGGCTGGTAGAAGGAGTAGCACAGCTCTGTCTACCAAAACTCTCAAAGAAAAGGTAGGCAAAGAGCAACTTGTACGCAGTAAGCTTGCTGAAGAGTTGAGCTCTCTCTTGCTTCTCTCTCTGTCTGCCTGCGTGTAGTCTGTTGTCTATCTCTTGTTTCTTGTGTCGTCTCCCTCATTTTTCATAGCGGCGGGCTATTTATAGAGGTTTCAGGGGTGAACGTGCCCCCTAAAAGTGCTCCACAATGAGGGGCTAACTTCCCCGCTATGTGGACGGTGACTGGCCCCATAACCAGGGCGGTTATAACCGAGACGTGGGCCTTGGACCCTCGCGTCCTGAGGTTGAGATGCGGGTGTTGAGCCCACGCGCCTTGATGTTGAGACGCGGGTGTTGAGCCCACGCGCCTTGATGCTGAGACGCGGGTGTTGAGCCCACGCGCCTTGAGGTTGAGACGCGGGTGTCGAGCCCACGCGCCTTGAGGTTGAGACGCGGGTGTCGAGCCCACGCGCCTTGAGGTTGAGACGCGGGTGTCGAGCCCTCGCGCCTTGATGTTGAGACGCGGGTGTCGAGCCCACGCGCCTTGATGCTGAGACGCGGGTGTTGAGCCCACGCGCCTTGATGTTGAGACGTGGGTGTTGAGCCCACGCGTTGATGCTGAGACGCGGGTGTTGAGCCCACGCGCCTTGATGCTGAGGCGCGGGTTTGGACTCTCACGCCTTGATGCTGAGACGCGGATGGCCATCATTAGTCCTGCGTCTAGAACCTGAAACTCTGCCTTTTTTAATGGCTTATCTTTTAATGATTTTTAGACAGCCTACACCTTTAAAGTCCTCGGTGGATAGTGGAAGCAAACGCTCCCCCTAACTCCCCAACAAAGTCGCAGAAACGCGGCTTGGGCCGCGTTTTCGCGGCCAGGGTGTGGCCAGATGGCCACACCCTGTTGGTGGGTCTATCTGGGATGTCCTTTTGCATTTATTTTCAGTTGATTTCTTCGTTTGGGTCCAGGATTCTGACGAAATAGCCTTGGATTCTTGGCTTTAACCGATCGATTCTGAGAGGATTCTTCTCAACCGGTTTTCAACCTCTTGATTTTGCCCTGATTCAGTGAGCTCGAATTAACTCTGATTTAATTCAGAATTTTGGTGGGCTTTGGGCTCATTTCTCTTCATCTCCTTAAAGATTGGGCCTGCAAATAAATTAAGCAATTAATTAAGACAATGAAAAGTTTTATTCTAGAATAAGTATGGAAATATGATACTAAATATGCAACATTAGCAACCAATCACACCCCCATACCTATCTTTTGCTCGTCCTCGAGCAAAACAACTAAACTATACTAAGGATTATTAGACCACTTTCGCAGGTCACGCGATTGCATTGAGCATGTGCAACAAGCCGTTAAACCTCTAGGTTTCCCCTAGAGGACGAGTTTTGTCTCGTGAGGGTTTTCAGCGGATTACACCCACAAAATCCATAAAGAAAGAGAAACAAAGAGTTAGTATTTTCAAAAAGCATTTTGAAAGAGAAAAATATTTGAAATATAATTGTAAGATTTAAGCAATCTATAAGTTATAGGAAAACTGAATTTTTCATTCCTAAACTTAGTCTCTATTCCGAAATTTGTTATCAATAAGTAAGGAGTCAAATTGTACTTCTCATCTAGTCTATTACTTTACCCTAAGTCATATGCACCTTTTGATCGTGAAAATTTTGACTAAGGGTTCATTAACTCTAACTCTTATGCCTTATTTATATATGATTGAGATCCGCTGTAGCAAGGGCTCAAGCGGGTCGTGATCCTCAGGGAAGGATGCGATGAAAGCTTTTCGACTCGATTCCTCTGTATGCTTCAAGTAAGAAAAGAGAGATTAGATTGGTGATGAAAATATGAGATTAAAGACGTGGTTTTGCTGATCTTCTACCACAACCCTATTGCAAGTTAAGGAGTTAGATCTTCATCTTAAGATGTAGGTGATTCACCCTAGGTCATTACAAATAATTCAAGCAAGAAAAATCAATACTAGACTTCTAGCAAAGTTACATTATTAAAAGCCAAACTATGGTTCATCCTAACATCTAAGTACAGCCTAATAAAAGACGAATCTTAAATTTATGCCGTCCTAGTTCTTAAGTTTGAAGTCATGAGAGGTCTTTTTAATATGCAACCTATATTAAGAATTCTAGGTATTTGTTTAATCTTCAAGAAAAGTTATTTTTAACCCTAGGGTTTCTATAGATGTTCATTAATCCGATCTAGACTTAACTGCTCTAGGGTTGCTTTAAGAATCTCAGCAAACCACTAGAGAGATTTAGTTCTTCATTATTATTTTTTTTTCTTTTCAAATTATTTATTTTTTTTATTTAATGAAAAAGATTTGCAAAGAAAAAGAAAAGAAAACAAGAAGAGATCGCAGATCAAAACTCAAATCAGAAAGATCACAAAATAAAATAGAATTGCAGAAAATAAATGAGAACAAAAGAGTGACCTTTATTTCAGATGAACCTCTGGTTACACAATTGTCTCCTTCTCCACAACGTACATGGAACGAAAAATTACAACTTGCTGAATAAAAAAAATGGCTAAAGCAAACCCTAGTCGTCTCTGCATGCCCCGTACGTTGCACTTTGCAGGGATATTTATAGTGCAGAAGAAGATAGAGTCCCGGATGAAGTTGTAGACGAAGTCTGGTAGTCAGACTCATCCACTTTGTCGCGCCTTGCCGAGCTTCCGCGGCACTTTTGTGGCTTCTGGCCGCGCGTTTTGGCGCGTGGCCTCTCCTGGTCCGTCCATGTGGGCACCTACTTCTAGAAGTTGTATCCTGGCCTTTTAATCTGGAGTTTCGAGATAACTTAGTAATCAAGTTACCCTTAAACCAGATTTCTTCAAATCTTCCTCCCACGAATTTTCCTTCTTATCTAGGGTTTTCATCCTCATCCTGCAGGTGTTTAGGGTTGGATAAAATTCTATCCTTCCCTTATCTCTGATATTTGCAACTTTTAGCCCATGTATTTGCATTTTGACTTCTTGTAATTGCGCTTTTGCACCTGGGCTTCAAACATGGGCTTGGATCTGGGCTTTTGGGCTCTTTAAGCTTTATTTATTATTAAAATAATACTTCGAGGCCTGCACACAATAAATTACAAATTATTAATAAATGTGCAGAATTAAATGAATAAATATGAAAATGTGATGGTAAATATGATGATAAAAATGCACTTTTCACTACCAATCACACCCCCACACTTATCTTTTTGCTCGTCCTCGAGTAAAAACAAAGAAAAAGAAAAAGAAATGAAAAGTTAATCTAACCTAACTCACTTTCGTAGGAATCACGATTGCACTTAGCACGTGCAACAAGCCGTTAAACCTCTAGGTTACCCTAGAGGACGAGTGTTGTCTCGTGAGGGTTTTCAGCGGATTACACCCACAAAATCCATAAAAAGGAAAATATTTGACTTATATTTGAAGAGACTAAGTAGTCTATAAGTTTTAGGATCCTCAAGTTTATTCATTCTTCAAACCTAGTCTTTATAAAGTCAATTGTTATTCATTTTAGGTAAGGATTAAAATTGAATTTCTAATATAGTCTTTTTCGTTACCAAAAGTCATACGCACCCTTGTGAATCTAGGAATTCCTTAACTTGGACTCTCATGCCTCTTTATTATTTTTATAACATCATCTAATTTTCTTTCGTGTAAGTATCAAGGCTTCTTGAGGCCCTCATACCTAACTAATTGACTATTAGATGTGTTATATATATATATATATATATATATATATATATATATATATATATATATATATTTTTTGGGCATGTATAACTCATCTAATTTTCTTTCGTATAAGTATCAAGGCTTCTTGAGGCCCTCATACCTAACTAATTGATTATTAGATGTGTTAATACATATATTATTTTTCTTAGTCTTCTTAGGCTTTCTAATCCACCCATGTAACGAACTTAAAGTCGATGACTCCCAAACCGGTTGGCTTTAGGGCACCAAGTGAGAAAACACCCCGCGGACTCAAATTCGAGTGAACTAGGCCCCAAAACTAAGGACTTTATTTTATTTACTCACCTTTAGGCATGAATACTTATGCTTCTTGAGGCACATGTATCAGCTTAATTGGTGATTTTTTTTCTTTTTTTTTTTTTATGAGGCACAAGGTCTTTGTCTTAGAATCCTAGATATGCATTTGGTATGCACATTTCATTAAGGTAAAAATCAAGACTAATTATTTATTCAATTTCTCCTCCTATACCTAAAATTTAAACAATTTATTTATTTTGACCAAGTTTTTAGAAATCCTAATCATGATTTTCCTAATCCTTAAAACTAACTTAGATTTCTTTCAAAAAATAAGTCAAAACATTTCCTTTTTATAACATTTTTTTTTAAATTTTTTTTTTCAGATTTTTTTTTTTTTTTTATATATTACATACCCTTCCCCACACTTGTTTCATGCATTGTCCCTAATGTATGAATGAAATGTATGGATGCATGAACTGGCAGAAAGATATAATCACCGATACAGTGGGTCAAAAAGACCCATCGCCGCATTAGCTTCCGGCACAGACTCCAAAAAGATTTTAAGACGTTGACCATTTACCTTGAATGAATTGCCATTTTTGGGATCGTAGATCTCTATGGCTCCGTGTGGAAACACCGTCTTAACAATGAATGGTCCTGTCCATCTTGACTTCAATTTACCGGGAAAGAGATGAAGTCTAGAGTTGTAAAGTAAAACTTTTTGTCCTTGGACAAAAGTTTTTCTCGTGATGAATTTATCGTGAAAAACCTTAACTCTATCCTTCGCAATCTTCGCATTCTCGTATGCATCATTCCTCAACTCCTCTAGTTCAGAAATTTGTAATTTCCGAAACTCACCGGCCTTATCTAAATCGAAATTTAGCTGCTTAATTGCCCAAAGGGCCCGGTGCTCTAGCTCGACAGGAAGGTGGCAAGCCTTTCCAAAGACCAGTCTGTAGGGAGACATTCCTAGAATCGTCTTAAAGGCAGTCCTATATGCCCATAGGGCATCCACCAGTTTGGTGGACCAGTCCTTCCTATTCTGATTCACAGTCTTCTCCAAAATGAGCTTGACTTGTCTATTAGAAACTTCTACCTGCCCGCTAGTTTGAGGATGGTAGGGCGTAGACAACTTGTGGGTAATGGCATATTTTCGCATAAGAGCTTCAAAAGTTCTATTGCAAAAATGTGTGCCATTGTCGCTAATGATGGCTCGAGGGATTCCAAAGCGTGAGATGATATTATCTTTCAAGAATTTGACAACAACTTTGTTGTCATTTGTCTTGCAAGGGACAGCTTCTACCCATTTCGACACATAGTCTACGGCCAACAAGATGTATTGGTGCCCAAACGAATTCGGGAAGGGTCCCATAAAATCGATGCCCCATACATCGAAAAGTTCTACTTCTAGGATGGGATTTAAGGGCATCATATTTCGTTTGGAAATTCTTCCTATCATTTGACATCTTGTGCAAGTCTTGCAATACTCAAATGCATCTCTAAACACAGTTGGCCAATAAAAGCCACTTTGCAGAATTTTCTCGGCAGTTTTGCGAGGACCAAAATGTCCACCGCAAGCAAACTCATGACAAAAAGCTAGCACGCTTCTAGTCTCCTCGTTGGGGACACATCTCCTAATGATTTGGTCGCTACAATATTTGAAAAGATAAGGATCTTCCCACTTGTAATACCGAACTTGAGACAAGAATCGGTATCTATCCTGTTTAGACCAACTAGGTGGTGTTTGGTTTGTGACTAAGTAATTTACTATGTCAGCAAACCATGGCTCCTTAGAGATGGCTAGAAGTTGCTCATCGGGAAAACTGTCATTGATGGGCAGCTCGTCAGAAGGTGCGTTTGGCACACGAGAGAGATGGTCAGCTACGACATTTTAGACACCTTTTTTATCTCGAATTTCGAGATCGAATTCTTGAAGGAGAAGGATCCAACGAATGAGTCGGGCCTTCGCATCTTTTTTAAGCATAAGTTATCGAAGAGCAGAATGGTCGGTGAAAATCGTGGTCTTGGTCCCAAGTAGGTATGGGCGGAATTTCTCCAAAGCGAACACTACTGCCAAGAATTCCTTCTCGGTTGTAGTATAGTTCATTTAGGCGTCATTGAGCGTCCTACTCGAATAATAGATCACGTGTTGCTTGCTGTCCTTACGCTGTCCTAAGACAGCACCTATCGCAAAATCTGAGGCATCGCACATGATCTCAAAAGGCTTGGACTAGTCCGGAGGTGAGATGATAGGAGCAGAGAAAAGCTCCATTTTCAATTTCTCCCATGCACTATGGCACCTATCATCAAAGATGAAGGACACGTCTTTAGCTAGAAGGTTTGTAAGGGGTCTAGCAATTTTGCTAAAGTCCTTAATGAACCTACGATAAAATCCGGCGTGTCCTAAGAAAGACCGAATGTCCTTCACGCATCGCGGAAGTGGAAGTCTCGCTATGATCTCCACCTTGGCCTTGTCTACCTTAATCCCTTCCCTCGATATCTCGTGACCTAGGACAATCCCATGTTGCACCATGAAGTGACACTTTTCCCAATTTAGGGTCAAGTTCTTTTTGGTGCACCTACTCAGCACTAGCTCTAAGTGATGGAGACACTGGTCAAATGAATTTCCATAGACGGAGAAGTCGTCCATAAAAATTTCTAAAAAACGCTCAACCATATCAGAAAACAGGCTTAACATACAACGTTGGAATGTGGCGGGGGCATTGCACAAGCCGAAAGGCATTCGACGGTAGGCAAATGTCCCAAATGGACACGTGAACGTTGTCTTCTCTTGATCCTCCGGCGCTATAGGAATTTGGTTATACCCTGAATAACCGTCCAAAAAGCAGTAATACTCATGACCTGCTAATCTTTCCAACATTTGGTCAATGAAAGGGAGGGGAAAATGATCTTTCCTAGTGGCTGCGTTCAACTTGCGGTAGTCTATGCATACTCTCACCTTGGTAGGCAATCGTGTTTGCACTAACTCATGCTTGTCGTTCTCTACCACAGTAAAACTAGACTTCTTAGGGACCACATGCATTGGGCTAACCCATTCGCTATCGGAAATTGGATAAATGATCCCATTATCTAACAGTTTCACTATTTCGGCGTGTACAGCCTCCTGCATGAGTGGGTTTAGCCTACGCTGTGGATCCCTCTTCGGTCTAACCCCTTCCTCTAGATGGATACGATGCTGGACTATCGTAGGGCTCAGTCCCTTGATATCTGCCATAGTCCAACCAATGGCTTCCCTATGTCTCCTAAGGGTTGCCAGCAGGTCCTCCTCTTGCCTATTAGTCAAATTAGATGCAATTATGACCGGTAACGTCTCTTGTTCACCTAGGTAGGCGTACTTAAGATGTTTGGGCAAGGCTTTTAACTCCAAAGAAGGAGTTGGCTCGATGGGTGGAGGAGTTAAGCTAGAATCTCCCATCTCTATAGAACTCAGATTTGATTCCCATTCGATCTCATCAAGACTGATATCACTTGTTTCTAACTCTTCCTCTTCCTCTCACTCAAATATGATCTCATCATTATGCTCACTCGTCATGTTCTCAATGGAGTTAACCTCAAAAGGTTGGTCGGTCACATCGTAGGGATGCTTACCTAGGTTGAAAACATTAACTTCCTTGGTCATATCCCCAAAAGTCAGTCTCATGGAACCGTTTCTACAATTTATAATTGCATTAGCGGTTGCTAGGAACGGTCTTCCTAAGATAACGGGAGTTTGGGACCTAGGATTAGACACAGGTTGTGTCTCTAAGACAATGAAATCGACCGGGTAAATGAATTCTCCAACCCGTATGAGAACGTCATTGATCTCTCCCTTTGGAACTTTGATAGAGCGGTCAGCCAACTGAATAGTAACTTGGGTCGGGTTGAGTTCACCTAATCCAAGTTGTTGATACACGGAGAAAGGGAGCAAATTGATGCTGGCTCCTAAATCGAGGAGTGCTCGATTGATTTCGGCTCGACCTATGGTGCAAGAAATGGTAGGGCAACCTGGGTCCTTATACTTGATAGGGATCTGGTTGGACAGTAGCTCACTAATGTTAGTGGCTAGAAAAACCTTCTTAGGCACATTAGTCTTTCTTTTCTTGGTGCACATGTCCTTAATGAATTTGGCATAACTAGGGACCTGTTGGATTGCATCAAGAAGTGGAATGTTGAGCCTAACTTGATTGAACACCTCTAATAATTTCTCCATATGTGCATTGTTGTTGCTTCTAAGCCTATTTGGAAATGGAGCTATAGGCTGGTGCAACTGATCTGCTGACTTTTCAGCTTCAGTTTCCTTGGGACTGGATGGAGAAGGAGTGGAGCTAGATGGAATGGAAGTGGAGCTAGATGGGATGGATGGCTGAGATGGATCCGATGGCATAGATACTTGATTATCAACTTGTTTCCCAGATCTGAGTGTATGAACCATCTGACACTGATTTGGGTCTTGAGCCTCATTGGCTGGCCTAGGATTCCTAGGATTTGGCAATGGTTGACTCGGTAGGGTACCCCTCTGTCTCTCTTGCTGGTTCAATTGGAGCTCTATCCTACTTAGGACTTGAGTCAGCGTGTCTTGGCTTTTGACTAGGGTATCCACCTTTCTTTCCATATTTGAAAGTCTTGTCTCCATTTGTGAATTTTGGAAAGACGGTGGAGGATTTTGACTAGGGAAATTTTGTTGATAGGGCGGATTTTGAAAGTTGTTGGAGAATTTGGGCCTCACTTGATCATTGTTGCTTGGGCCCCATGAAAAATTGGGATGGTTTCTCCAACCGGGATTGTAGGTGGGTGCATAAGGATTGTTGGCGGGCCTTGTGAAGGCCGCACTCATATGTTCGGGCAAGCTTTGATGCGCGATGAAAACAGGACATTCCTCGAACACATGGTTCATATCTTGACAATAAGTACAGCCCGCCGAAGATGTTGGGCTGACTTGGTTCACAGAGACTGGCTCTTTCGTTTCAAGAGCCTCTAGTCTACGCATAACAGCAGCTAACTTAGCATCGGTTGCTACGTTGGCCTCAATGGAATGGATACCTCCTTTAGAAGAAGTAGGGTCATTAGTCCTAGATTTTTCAGGAGTAGGGTCCCATTGGCTGGATTTTTCAGCTAATTCCTCAAACAATGTCCATCCTTCATCTTCATTCTTTTGCAGAAATCCTCCTTGACACATGGATTCTAACAGTGTTTTAGTAGAATAATCTAATCCATCATAGAGAACTTGGCAAAGTCGCCATTTCTCTATCCCATGGTGAGGACATTGGGCAAGGAGATCCTTAAAACGCTCGAAGTATTTCCAAAAAGGTTCATTGGCTGTTTGCTTAAACTGGAGGATATTCTTCCTAATCAGTGCAGTCTTGTGAACGGGATAAAATTTCTTTAAGAAGGCCTTAATGAAATTATCCCAAGAAGATATTGAACCGGCCTCTAGACTGTAGAGCCATTTCTTTGCTAAATCCTTCAAAGCAAAGGGGATAAACCTAAGTTTGATAGCATCGTCTCCTAACTTAGGTATATTCATCATTTGACATACTTCTTCAAATTCCCTTATGAAGAAGTATGCATCCTCAGATTCAAGTCCATGAAATTTGGGAAGAGTGTTGATGTATTGTGGCTTGAGTTCATATGGGTCAACACTTTCGATAGTGAGCTGGATGCAAGAAGGAAGAGAGGTTCTAATAGGATAGAACCTATCTTGGAGTGACTGTGGTTGTGCCATGTGTGAGTCGGGCTTGAGCTCGGGTGGTGAACTAATTCTAGTTAGCCTGGATGTAAGTGGGTCTCTCGACCAAGCGGTCATGCACAATCAGCAAACAAGTTCACCCAATCAATCAAAAAAAAGAAAACAATCAAAAATCCTAATCTAGGGTAAGCCTTGACCTAGACGACTCCTAACTTTAGACTGTCCTTAGGAGGTCTACTGTCGACGTTAACCACAAGCTAATCGGCCAGGTAGGTGGCAAGACCGGTGGGAGGTTTTCCGTCAGAGACGTTCCTTAATTAAATAACCACCGTTCTTCGAGCTTTCGGCCCTCAATCCCCTGCCTAGACACCGATTTGACAAGAGTTAATTTCGAACAATTTTCCTCCTTCGGTCAATCTCCTATTGAGTCCGAGTTAACCTAGGGCCAACGTCTAGTCAAATTTTACTTAAGGTTAGGGTTGTGAGTGTGACGGATATGATTTGTGGGCCAAGGAAGGGTGATGAAATCCCCACCTTATCTTGCTTATGGGTTATGCCCTTAAGATGAATTAGTGTACGTGTAAAGCGGTAGAAAAGTAATCACTCAAGAAAGCAGTAAACAACCAAGAGTGTTTCCTAATCTATATGCTATGCAAACGTACCTTGTCGCCAGCACTCTTCAACAGAATTAAAAAAAATGTAAATAGACACGTGCCCTAAATGCAAGAGTCTAAAAAAAAAATTTTTTTTATTTTCAACAAATGGGTTAATGTTATTAATTAGCAGTTGCAGAGTGATCACAGAGAAAAATAATCACAGAAGAATTTAGAATTTTGCACTGCAGAGCAACCTGCAGAAAACTGGATTAGTAGTCCACTACAATTGCCGCGGATTCGCGGCTTTTGCCGCGTTTCTGCGGCAAAGTTGTAGGTCCAGGTGCTCTGCCTTCGAGGGCAGAGGCAATGGATAGCTATATGTGCTTTCTGCTGCTCTGTTTTTGTTTCCTGTTCTCTGTACCTGCAACAGAAAAGAAAGAATGATTAGAACGAGGAAATCATGCCGTTCCTTCCCCGGCAACGGCGCCAATTTGTTGACTGAGATTTCCTGCACACAAAAATAAGGATATTAGATTTTGGAAATAATAGTGTGAGGTTCTCAGTTCTAATCCGCGGTAGCAAGGCTATGCGGGTCGTGATCCTCAAAGGAGGGACTGCGATGGAAGCGTTAAGCAAGTTTCTCTAAAAATTTATCTTTTTTAGTTATTTTGTTAGTCACGATGGTATTTACAATGAAAAGTGGTATTTACAATGAGTTGTGGGAAAGAATTATGGAAGATGTGGATTTAATCTACAAAAAAGAAAAGAAAAGAAAAGGAAAGAAACTTATCTCTTTAGTCTGCTTGCCTTCGATCCTTTTGCGACGACTTACTTTTTCTCAGAAGATTTGCAAGTATGGCGTATAGGATGTTCGTCGCCATAAGCCATCAAGGGATCTTCGTTGGCTAGGCAGTCTCGAAGCAATCGGATCTCACGGATTACAAGTCATCAGAGAGAAACAATGACATAGAACAAGATTAGAAAAACAAAGATAAAGCGAGAATAAAGAAACAATGAAACAAGAATAAAAACAAACCAACCTCGAGCAGATTTTTATTAACAATGGGGGAAAAATAAAAACTTACACCGATGTCACCTGGTACAAGTATGATTCCTTCCTCCATGAAAGCATCTCCACTCTTCGTTACAAAATTTACAAAATAAAAATAAAATCTAACCTAAAAACTAAACCCTAGCTTTTGGCCCTTGGCTTGCCTCTGGACGATGGACGCTCTGTACGTTGCACTGCAGGAGATATTTATAGGTGCAGAAGGCCGAGGAGTCCTGGATGAACTTGCCCACGAAATCTGGGATTCTAACTCATCCAGAATGCCGCGCTTTTGCCGCGGGTCGTTGTAGTATAGTGGTGAGTATTCCCGCCTGTCACGCGGGTGACCCGGGTTCGATCCCCGGCAACGGCGCCAAAATTTTGATTGAGATTTTATAGATTGAAATAAAGTTCAGAATTCTTAGTCTCAATGCGAATCCGCTGTAGCAAGGGCTCAAGCGGGTCGTGATCCTCAGGGAAGGATGCGATGAAAGCTTTTCGACTCGATTCCTCTGTATGCT
This sequence comes from Agave tequilana, assembly GCA_038442645.1. NCBI lineage: Eukaryota > Viridiplantae > Streptophyta > Magnoliopsida > Asparagales > Asparagaceae > Agave > Agave tequilana. The sequence goes on along the minus strand of JAVJIF010030599.1, from coordinate 39,164 downwards.
TCAAGTAAGAAAAGAGAGATTAGATTGGTGATGAAAATATGAGATTAAAGACGTGGTTTTGCTGATCTTCTACCACAACCCTATTGCAAGTTAAGGAGCTAGATCTTCATCTTAAGATGTAGGTGATTCACCCTAGGTCATTACAAATAATTCAAGCAAGAAAATCAATACTAGACTTCTAGCAAAGTTACATTATTAAAAGCCAAACTATGGTTCATCCTAACATCTAAGTACAGCCTAATAAAAGACGAATCTTAAATTTATGCCGTCCTAGTTCTTAAGTTTGAAGTCATGAGAGGTCTTTTTAATATGCAACCTATATTAAGAATTCTAGGTATTTGTTTAATCTTCAAGAAAAGTTGTTTTTAACCCTAGGGTTTCTATAGATGTTCATTAATCCGATCTAGACTTAACTGCTCTAGGGTTGCTTTAAGAATCTCAGCAAACCACTACAGAGATTTAGTTCTTCATTATTATTTTTTTTTCTTTTCAAATTATTTATTTTTTTTATTTAATGAAAAAGATTTGCAAAGAAAAAGAAAAGAAAACAAGAAGAGATCGCAGATCAAAACTCAAATCAGAAAGATCACAAAATAAAATAGAATTGCAGAAAATAAATGAGAACAAAAGAGTGACCTTTATTTCAGATGAACCTCTGGTTACACAATTGTCTCCTTCTCCACAACGTACATGGAACGAAAAATTACAACTTGCTGAATAAAAAAATGGCTAAAGCAAACCCTAGTCGTCTCTGCATGCCCCGTACGTTGCACTTTGCAGGGATATTTATAGTGCAGAAGAAGATAGAGTCCCGGATGAAGTTGTAGACGAAGTCTGGTAGTCAGACTCATCCACTTTGCCGCGCCTTGCCGAGCTTCCGCGGCACTTTTGTGGCTTCTGGCCGCGCGCTTTGGCGCGTGGCCTCTCCTGGTCCGTCCATGTGGGCACCTGCTTCTAGAAGTTGTATCCTGGCCTTTTAATCTGGAGTTTCGAGATAACTTAGTAATCAAGTTACCCTTAAACCAGATTTCTTCAAATCTTCCTCCCACGAATTTTCTTTCTTATCTAGGGTTTTCATCCTCATCCTGCAGGTGTTTAGGGTTGGATAAAATTCTATCCTTCCCTTATCTCTGATATTTGCAACTTTTAGCCCATGTATTTGCATTTTGACTTCTTGTAATTGCGCTTTTGCACCTGGGCTTCAAACATGGGCTTGGATCTGGGCTTTTGGGCTCTTTAAGCTTTATTTATTATTAAAATAATACTTCGAGGCCTGCACACAATAAATTACAAATTATTAATAAATGTGCAGAATTAAATGAATAAATATGAAAATGTGATGGTAAATATGATGATAAAAATGCACTTTTCACTACCAATCAATATATATATATATATATTGGTGGTATTATACCTTAGTTTTATTAGGCTTTCTAATCTGCCCATGTAACGAGCCTTTAATCGATGACTCCCAAACCAAACGGTCTTAGGGCACCGGGTGAGAAAACACCCCAAGGACTTAAGGACTCGAGCAAACAAGGCCACAAAACTAAGGATTTTATTATATGAACCACTTTTAGGCGTGAATACTTATGCTTAATTAGGCACAAATACCCAGCTTAATCAGAGGAAATTTTTTCTCAAACTTATCTAATCATCTTTCGCATAAATACTAAGGCTTGCTTAGGCCGAAGCACCTAGCTAATCAATAATTAGATTTGTTTATCTCTTTTTTTCTTTCAAACTTATCTAATTATCTTTCGCATAAATACTAAGGCTTGCTTAGGCCAAAGCACCTAGCTAATCAATAATTAGATTTGTTTATTTATTTATTTTTATATATATATATATATTTTATAAGGCATAAGAATCTTTGTTTTTGAACCCTAAGTGTGTAAGTGTATGAAGTGTGCATATTTCATCAAGGTAAAGATCAAGACTAAATTACTTTGACAAATTTTCTTCCTAACCCTAAAAATCAAACAAATAATCATATTTTGACCAAGTATAAGAAATCCAAATTTAGATTTTCCTATTCCTTAAAATTAACTTAATTTCTTACAAAAATTTGTCAAAATATTATTTCTACTTTCAAAAAGTTTTTTAATAAAAAAGAAAACCTAAGCTATGTTAGACCCTGTAAAGTCCTCGGTGGATAGTGGAAACCCTTTACAGCGGTGAAGGCGGGGAGTAGAGCGGTGGCTCGAACCTCGAAACAAATACTTTATGTTTACAATTGATTTTCTCTTTGCTCTCTATTGCTCTTACTTTCTTGCTCTTGATATTGCTATTCTTTCATGCCTTGTGATATATCTTGTGTGCACTACATTATTGCTTCCAATTCATTTCTTGCTACATTGTCGATCATTACTCATACAACAAGATTGCAATACGCACCTCAAACTCATATCTAGAGGAATCACGAGGAAGGAGTTCAGAGCGCTTCACCGGGTATTCGGCTCTTAGTCTTGTTTTGAGTGATTGTTGCATCATTCATTATACTTGTTTTAAAAAGATTGTTAGATTAGCATTTACACCTATTGATTGAGGCTAAACCTACACATAAAAATAAAGGAGTTCAGACTTAGAATGAAGATGTGCAAGTGCTCAATTCTTCCGCGATAGCAAGTGGCTATGCGGGTCGTGATCCACAAGGAGGGTTTTGCGATAGAAGCGTTTACGTTCTTGTATTGAAATCGTTATGAACACAAAAGCGAAAGTTCTTCTCTGTTTTAAAGAAATAAAAATGAAAGAGTTATGTTAAAGGTTAAAGTTAAAAAGAAAGCGATAGATGAAGAAAGTGGAGAAAACCGGAGAATGACTATATACAAATGAATTGGCAAAAAAGAGTGAAAACGATTTGGAAGATGTGGTGAAAGAAATCGTGATTGCTATCTATGCTAAAGAAATAAAAGAAAAGAAAGAAGGTTGAAGAAATACTTACCTAGATTGATTGATGACTTACCTGAAAACCTTTGCATGTTCTACCTTTATTTAGGAGGCGTTCAACGCATAGATCATAAGCCCGAGCTCAGTCCCCGTTCGTATTATATCATCAAGTCTAGCACAAGCATGAAGTGATATGTCTTGAGGAGGAGAACGTCTTCATGAACTATCATTGGCACTCACATAGCATCGTTGTACTTGTGCTTTGGAATTCACTTGTAAACTCAACAAAAACAAACGAGGTAAAGTAGAAGGAGGAAGAAGAAAGCAAAAGAAAAGTAAAGTAAAGCAGAACATAAAAACAAAGCATTTACCTTTATTACTTACTGAAACAATGGAAGAAAGGAGGAGGGTACATCGGTGTCCCTCTCAACATCAGCCTCTCTCTCTTACTTACATGAATCATCATCTAACCTAAGCCTACATACAATTTACATGAAAAGAAAAGAAAACCTAAACTAAGAAATGAAAAACTTGGCTAAGTCCTATCTCTGCATGGTCGTCCAATTTTCAGCGCAAGTACAGGCCTTTTATAGGCAAAAACCAAATCTATAGGATCCTGGGGAGGTCGGGGGAGCAAACGCTCCCCCTAACTCCCCAACAAATCCGCGGAAACGCGGCTTGGGCCGTGTTTCCGCGGCCAGGGTGTGGCCAGATGGCCACACCCTGTTGGTGGGTCTATCTGGGATGTCCTTCTGCATTTATCTTCAGTTGATTTCTTCGTTTGGGTCCAGGATTCTGACGAAATGGCCTTGGATTTTTGGCTTTAACCGATCGATTCTAAGAGGATTCTTCTCAACCGGTTTTCAACCTCTTGATTTTGCCCTGATTCAGTGAGCTCGAATTAACTCTGATTTAATTCAGAATTTTGGTAGGCTTTGGGCTCATTTCTCTTCATCTCCTTAAAGATTGGGCCTGCAAATAAATTAAGCAATTAATTAAGACAATGCAAAGTTTTATTCTTGAATAAGTATGAAAATATGATACTAAATATGCAACATTAGCGACCAATCACTTATTCACCCCCCTCTAGGTGTTTTCATCGTTATATCAACATAGTGAAAGATAGGAAAGAGGAAACTCTACCTAGCACATGTTCGACCATTCCCGATTGCTCTAGCCATATTGATTGGAACAAAGAATCTTGATGTCTTGAAGACTTTGATCAAGACTCAATTTCATCACACAAATTTGAACTTGACCAATTTCAAACCTTGGACAAATTGGCAAGTTTTCCATTCAATGAGATTGAACTTGAATGTGAATGTGACTCTGATCCCCAACTTTGTGATTCAATTTTCATTTTTGACTTTATGTTGACTCCGGTATCATTACCCAATTTGGACCAATTTTCGAAGCCAACATTTATTCCCGTGCCTATAGATCTAGAAATTGAATCCCCAAATTTAGATAGTCACATTCCATTGATGGGAGAAGAATGTGAATTTCAATTCTTTGATTTGGACTCAACTCTTGAACCAAAACAGACTCTCGAACCCAAAGTTGATTTTCCTGAGTTAGTAATAGTTCCCGAATCTATAACTCTTGAGTATAAGTCAATTATTCCACCAAGTCACATTCTTTTGTTGAACATAAGTATTGACCATAATGACTCAGTGATGATTTTTCAAGACTGGTCATGAAAAGGGAATAAGTTTCATGATAGAAACTGCCATGATCCTATTCATATTGGAGATTGTAATTATGTACATAGAAAAGAGGTTAATAAAGGTGAGTTCCGTGAACCACCACATTATCTTGATTGGGTAGAATGCTTGACCCAATCTGACTATTACTGGAACCACGACCTTAAGGTAATATTTCCCTTGTCTTTCTTCTTTTTCATTCATCTATGCATTCATTAATACATTGAAGACAATGCATAAGCTAGGTATGGGGGAGGGTTCTAACACAACATAGTTTTTTTTTATTTAAAAGATAAAAAATAAAAAAATTAACATTTTCTTTGCATTAAAAACTTTTGAAAAGAGGAACAATATTTTGACATTTTATTTGTAAGAAATTAAGTCAATTTTAAGGAATATGATAATCATAATTAAGATTTCTTATATTTGGTCAAAATAAGATTATTTTTTGATTTCTAGGGTTAGGAAGAAAATTTGAAAAAGTAATTTAGTCTTGATCTTTACCTTGATGAAATATGTAACTTTATAACACTTGCATACTTAGGGTTCAAAAACAAAGATCCTTATGCCCTTAAAAAAAAGAAAGAATTATACATTTACACACACAGACACACACAGATATATATATATATATATATATATATATATATATATATATATATATATATATATATCAAAATTACTCTGATTAAGCCAGGTATTTGTTCCACATAAAGCATAGGTATTCACGCCTAAAAGTGGTCCATATAATAAAATCCTTAGTTTTATCGACTTATTTGCTTGAGTGCTTAAGTCCTTTAGGTGTTTTCTCACTCGAAGCCCTAAGACCGTCCGATTTGGGAGTCACCAATTAAAGGCTCGTTACATGGACAGATTAAAGAGCCTAACAGATCTAAGGAATAATACAACTAAAAATATTAAAGCTATATATATAAATAAAAAATAAGACAGAAGAGTTAGAATTAAAAAAAACCCTTAATCAAAATTTCATAGTCATGAAAGTACATATGACTTAGGGTAAAGTAATAAACTAGATGAGAAATACAGTTTGACACCTTACCTTGATTGATAACAAGTTTTTGAATAGAGACTAAGTTTAGGAATGAAAATTTTAATTTTCCTATGGTTTATAAATTACTTGAACTCTTACAATAATACTTCAAATATTTTCTCTCTTTTTTAAAATGTTTTTCGTAAATACTAGCACTTTATTTCTCTTTATTTATGGATTTCATGGGTGCAATCTACTGAAAACCCTCACGAGACAAAACTCGTCCTCTAGGGGTAACCTAGAGATTTAATGGCTTGTTGCACATGCTCAGTGCAATCGCGTGACCTGCAAAAGTGATCTAATAAATTCTTAGGTTTAGTTTTGATGTTTTGCATGAGGATGAGCAAAAGATAGTGTGGGGGTGTGATCACACACATACGTTGCATGTTTTCATATCATATGTGTCACATTTTTACATTTTTATTTAAATATAACTCTGCTATCAATGTATTTTTATGTTTAATGGCATGTAGAGTAATTAAGGAAGAAAAGAGAGAGGTAGACGCATTTATCCAATTAAATCTAAAAGTTCAAAAGAAAGGGGATCAGTTCAAATCTGGAGGTTCTAAAGGCCATCTTATCTAAAGACCGTATATATAAGATGAGATAATATCATACAAATTCAAAGTAAAAAACGAATTAGAAAAAGACCCAATCGACTTCGTTGAGGATAAAGAGAGATTGTCAAATCAAAAACTGAAATTCAAAATCCAAAAGGATAAATGGATAGAAAGAAGATCAACAGATGAGATGAAGCAATTTAGACTTAGATTCAGACTGAATACATTTTAGTATTGTAATCATTATTTTTGCTGCTACTGAAACTGAAATCTGATGATTCAAGATGATCCAGAAAGAAGATTTAAAGGGCTACAACTCTTAGTTGATCACTGTTTCTAATTCTATCATTTGATAAGTTATATTCAGCAATCAACATGCCAACAAGCTGTAGATTAGAAATGAATATCCATATTAAATCAAGTTTGAAGATATGGAGAGAATTCAACTTCAGAAATAGCCAGCTCTGCTATCTCTCCACTCATTTCCTTATCCATTTCTATCCTATAAATACCCCACACATCAGTGGCAGAGGGACGATCAAGCAAAGAGCAGAAGTTAGTCTATTATGTAGCTTGTAACTTAGGTTTTTTGTTTTGTTTTATGTAATTTTTGTTTTATTTATGTAACTGAGAAGAGAGGAGAGTTTTATGGAAGAATGAGAGTAAAGCTTATACTGAGGCTGACACCGCTGTAAGTAAGTCCTTTCTTTCATTGTTATTTGAATCAAATCGAAGTTTCTTTTCTTTACTCTTGTTTTTGTTTGCCTATTCTACGTTTGTGAATCCAAATGACTCCGATAGCCTCGAAGTTGTCTTGCCCTTGCAAGCGCCGTTGATGGCTTATGGTGATGGATAGCCATTCCTATGGTAGTGTAGCTTGCCCCTTTCAATTCATAGTGTAAATCGAGAATAGGAAGATCCTATTTGTCATACTTCGCTCGCTTTCAAATAAAGGTACATCATCGATACAGGTCAGAGGTAAGCAAGCACTAAAGAGGTAAGTAAGTATTTTTTAGGGTTTAACTTTCTTTCTTTTAATTTTTAGTTTAGATCACCAACATCACCATCTCTCAACTCTATTCATTATTTTTCACTTTCTTGGTACAAAATCATTTTCTATGTTTCTCCACCTTCTCAATCTACCACTTTCTTAACAATTTAATATAACTTATGATCCTTTTCTTTTAAAGAACTGAAAGAAGAACTTTAATCATTTTTGCAAACTAAAGAGAACTTATAAAAAGCTTCCATCGCTAGTCCCTCCTTATGGATCACGACCCCCATAGCCACTCGCTATAGGGGTAGCATTGAGCACTTGCACTTCTATTCTGTATTCCTAAAATTCTGTATTTTCTGTGTGCAGGTTCCAACTCAATGAAACAAATATAGATATATTGACACATGATTAAGTTAATTATATCACCCATATATTGTCACTGTTACCATACTCGTGATAACAAACACTGTTATTATATGTTTATGTTTCACTCTTAAATGTGTTGGCCCAAAGGCCTATCACTCTAGTTTTGATGATGATTAACTCATGTAGTTATAGTACTAATGATCTTGTATTTAATTAGTCTCAGATTTGTGATCAAGATCTTAGTAGGTGTTTAGCTTTAATAAAGGATTTAAAGTCAAGTTTTGGAGCTAACACGGTTTGATTCAAGAGCCTATGCATCAAGACCACATCAAGTACTCAAGAGGAGTCTAGCTCTTTGGATCAAAGTTTAGTCCAAGTCAAGAAGGAGAAGAAGACTTCAAGTGAAGCCCTTCAAGAGAAGACTTGTGTCTAGGTTTGTTTTGTTAAGATTTTATTTTTAGATAAAATGTAAAGGATAGAATAGTTGGTGGATTGCTCAAGTATACCATATACACTCACGCACAATATTTAGATGTGTCATAAAGTTTTTATTTTGAAAAAATACAAAAGAGTTTTCATTTTGGAAAAATACTGTTTTGGTTTTTGGAGTTTAATATATATATACATGTGTTTTAACCAAAACTATTTTAGTGCTTATTGTCAAAAAGAATAGATATTTCATCATGTATGTGTAGTGAATCATATCCATACACTCTAGGCTTTAAAAGTGTTTAAAATATCTTGTTTTTGTATTTGGAGAAGTTTTGGAAAAATCTATTTGGAAAAATACAGATTTTGTTTTAAGCCAAATTTCTAAGTTAAAAAAATAGTTCAAAATGTTCGTAACATGTTTTGATTTTACTCAAACATATTTGTATATCAAAGTATTTTACTGAACCTATTTTTGTAGATTTTTAGAGATTTTATGGGATTTTATTAAAGGAAAAATACCAAGTTTTCAATCTTAAAAAGTTCTGGTTTGGCTTCTGCCGGTCGACCGGGCTGGTCGACCGAGCTAGTCGGTCGACCGAGTCGGTCGACCGAGTCGGTCGACCGATGTGCACAGAACGTGCACGCCAGTTTGGTTGGAGGGCGATTGACTGCCAGAGAGCTCTGCCCTCTGGAAAGCCCCGGTCGACCGACAGAGAGCTCTGCTCTCTGTTCCAGGCCACGGTCGACCGGGCCGGTCGACCGCTGGCTCAACAGTCAGAAATCTGGCCGTTGGCTAGTCGACCGACAGCCGTCCAGGCTGCAGTTTTACCCCAACGGCTAGTTTTTCCTAGCCTATAAAATGGGAGCTTCTATGGACTGTTTTTAAGAAGATTTTTGGAGAGTTTTAAACCCAGTTTTTCCCATCCAATTCAGAAGTTTTCTCCAGTAGTTTGAGAGCAAATATTTTCCAATTCAAAAGGAAGTTTATCAAGAGTGTTTTCAAAAGTGATTCTTGAGTTTTTCACCACAACTTCCATCCTTGTTTTTCTCACAAACACTTGAGCTTTTCATTGATATATCCATCCTATAGGAGAGTTGTTAGATTGTTTTTAGGTGATCAAAGTGTTGTGATTGCCAAAGACTTCATCTTTGCTTTGTGGAGGCGGACTTGTGTGTTCGCAGTGTTTTGAGTTCTAGTGAGAGCTCTTTGTAGAGGTGCGGCCTCAGCAAGCTTGCGTGCTTACGGTGTGTAGTTCTTGCGGGAACGAGTGAAGGGGCTAGAGAGCCCAAAAGATCTAGTGGGAACTCCTTGCAAGTGTTGCGGCACCGAGTGATCCGGTGGGATCGGTTTATAGTGAAAATCCTTCAAGTGTTGAAGGCGGGGACGTAGAGTAAGTGTACTCGAATTTTGAAACAAATCTCCCGTGTTTGCGATTGCTCTCTCTATCTCTTACTTATTTATATCTTGCATGCTTATATTGCTTTCATCTTTATATGCTTCATATATATTTGTTCTCATATTGTTATATGCTTGGGGATTGTTTGTTAACACTTGTATTCAACCAAGAGAGCCAACACGGCACCTCAACTCTTATTTAGAGGAATCTTGAGGAGTTAGTCTAGAGCCCTTCACGGGGAATCTGGCTACACTCTTATGTTATACTTGGTGTTTAACTTAAGAAGTTTTTGTTTGCATAAATAGTTTTAATTCCGCATTAATTGTTCATTAGATTAGCTAGTCACCTATTCACCCCCTCTAGGTGATTACAATTGGTATCAGAGCCAAGTGCTCTTGATTTGGGTCTAACAATCTAGAGTTAAAGATCCTCATTTTATAACTAATTACAATATTTGTACACACACATAGATTTCATGTCACCTCCCACCTTTGACATTCTTAACATCCAAACTTGGAAGGTTAAGATGTCTATGTACCTCAAAGGCCTAGGCATACATGTTTATCTTGCTACTACTAAAAATTCATATGTTAATAATAGCAAGTATATTGAGGCTAATTTAAAAGTCATCCATGCTTTGAAGAGTACCCTAAATAATGATTATTTATGTAGGGTTGCTAACATTGACTTGGCTTTTGTAGTATGGAACACCATCATCTCCCTTGGCGAATAAGAACAATATTATGCGGGGAGCGACTCGGAGGTTGAAAGTGAAACTTCCAATGTATGCTACATGATCCAAGGGGATAACCCCCTTGAGATAACTACCGAATCCGAGCTAGAAGAGGATGTTGATATGTTCTATAATGAACTTGCTTGATTTTGTCAACAACTTCTAGAAAAATATGACATGCTTAAAAAGGATAACAAGAAAATGAAAATTAAATTTGATTTCATGTTAAAAGAAAAAGATTTTTTTCAAACTAAATTTGAAAATGTTTCAAAAGAAAATGAATGTTTGAAAAATGAAAATATTTCCTTGCTTTCTAAATTGAATGATCTTTGTGAAGGAAATACTTCAATGAAAAATAAATTTGTTTTGGTGAAAAAACAAAAAGAGATTGCTTTGCAAGAAAACAACTCTTTGAAAAGAAAAATTGTTGAAAAAGAAAAAGAAAATGTTTCTAAAAGGAAAAAGACTATTGATCATGCTTTTCATGTCACAACTATTGATAAAAAAGAAGTTAAATTTTTGAAAAATAAAATAGATTGTTTGAGCTCAACTTTGAGCAAATGTGCATTTAACCATTCTAGATTAGACTCCTTGTTTTAAAAGAAACAAGTTCCCTATGTTCATGCACATCACCCTCAACATGCATATACACACTTTGCTCGTCATGATCACACTCATACACATGTGCATAGTAGAGTATACAAGTGTACACATTGCGGCCGCAAAGGCCATTTAGCAAGATTTTGTTATGATAGAATTAATTCTTTAAATTTTGCTAATAAGAATGCTTGGGTTCCTTTCAATGCTAACCCCCGAGGACTCAAAAGAAAATGGGTACCAAAATCCCCACCTTTTGTATTTGATGTAGGTGTGGGCTCTCACAAAACGTGAGAGAGTTGGTGCCTTGATGGTGGATGCACATGGACTTGATGGACATACATTTGATGCACCGCTATTAAGGAAGTTTGGTGGAATAACCATCATGTTTGGGGAGTTAGATGTAGTTCATGTGTTGGTAACTATCTCTAAAACTTCTAGTTTATTTACATACTTTTATAATTGATGATTTTTTGCATGTGTTACTGTTTGTTAAAATATTCATATTTTGTATTTGTGCTTCATGTGATAAACACTTGTTTAGATGTAGTTTTTATCAAAACTTGGATATATACGTGTACAAATAGTGAGCAACTTTTGATTTATATATGTTTGCACTTCATTACTCATTTGTACTCACTATATGCACATGTATAGCCTAATTTTGATGATTTCCTCATTTACACTTGTTTTGCCTATTTACATATTTTACTTCATGTATATGCTATTTTTGTTCAAAACTAATAAATATACATGTATACCCCTTGAGTCATTTGCCTTCATGCAATTTATATTATGGACTCTTTTTATGTTTAGGATATGTATGCATACGTATACCTAGAAGTTTGTTTTTAGATGAAAAATGAATTTTTATGATTTTCATCTTTATATGAAAAATGAATTTTTATGTTTTTCACATGATTGATGTTTTTGAGCCTTATTGCTTAAGTTCATGAAAATGCTACTCACATGATTATTGTACACTCACACTTTATTTGTTTATTCATGACTTTGTTTCATGATTATTTTTGAGCCTTATAGATTTCGAGTGTCATCCTTTATGTATTTAGTATGTTTCACAATAGACATATGATTGGGTTTCATGTTTTGAAGGATCTTTAACTAGTTTTTCAAAAATTAATTTAACTAGTTATTTATTCTTCATATGGTAGTGTTTTCACAATAAAAATATTTTCAAACTCTTGAAAACCCCTACCAACCCCTTTATGGGCGGACGGATGGGCGAGCATGCCTTGTAAGTCTTATTGAAAATCTTTTATCTTGTACATGAAAAAGGGTGGTTTATTATGAGTTATATACTTGATTTATATCATATTTTCAATTGGTATCTCAATTGATATTTTTTGTATATACTCATATTTTGTTTTCTATATATGTATGCTTTAAATTTCAAATAATATCAATTTCTATTGGTATTCTCTTTTCACACATATATATGATTTGTTTGTGCTTGAGTTACAAGATATTTACATATTTAAAGCACAAAGTATGTTTATGCTAATCTTGATTTCACTTGATTTCTCAATTGGTACTTTTTATAACCTTATGCATTATTTTCAATAGATATTTTTATTGATATCATAATTTACAATAAACTTCAATTGGTATCAACATGTTTCAATTGCCAATTGGGTTTAAATTTCATTTAGTATCAATATGTTTTTACCTACTTCGTATTAAAATTTATCATATATTTCTATTGGTATCAAAATTTAATATAAATTTAAATTGGTATCAAAATATTTTCTTTCCTTGGTATCAAATGTAAAAATGTTTCGATTTCAATTTTTCGATTTCAATTAGTATCACAAATTTCCTATTTCATATGGTATCTATATCTTATGATATCTTGATTTATTGATTTAAGAAGAATTCAAAATTTGTATTGTTTATTTACAATTAGTATCTTAAAATGTTTTGATATGTATTTCTTATATGCAAGGGGAGCTTAACATCTCTTCTACATATAGATTCATGTTGAGTGTATCTTATATTGAGGAGCTTGACAACTCTTCTTTATGCGATATACGTGTGTAGGGGGAGCTTCACTTCTCCTCTTATGCATTGCATAATATACATTATGTGAGTTAGGGCTTGTCATCCATTCTTCGTGTAATGTATGTATGTAGGAAAGTTAACTTAGCGTCTTCTTCTTCATGACTGTATATCGCATATATCTCTTTATTGGTTGATTTGATTTCACCCCTTTGTTGATTTTTGTTTCAGAAAAAAAAAGGGGAGAACATTGTTTTGTGTTTACTTTAACCCCTTTGTTGATTATTGACAAAAGGGGGAGAAAGATTTTGAGTTTATATATGCATATTTGAGCATATTTGAGTTTTTACATATATTGAGTTTATGCATGTTTATGCATTGTGTTTATGCATCTTTTGTTTTATAAAATGGGAGAATGTTTTTGAAAGTTTAAACAAAAAGGGGGAGAAAAGTTTTTGGAAAAAGGATTTTGGATTTATGTTTTGTTTCTCACCTTATTAATGCATATATGTTTGTTTAAGTTTCATGTGCTTCATTGCCATATCTTATTGTTCATTTTTATGCATGAGTTAAGGGGGAGCTTCTATGAAGCTTTACTTTACTCTATACATATATAACTCTATGAGTTTTATCATCATCAAAAAGGGGGAGATTGTTGGCCCAAAGGCCCATCACTCTAGTTTTGATGATGAATAACTCATGTAGTTATAGTACTAATGATCTTGTATTTAATTAGTCTCAGATTTGCGATCAAGATCTTAGTAGGTGTTTAGCTTCAACAAAGGATTTAAAGTCAAGTTTTGGAGCTAACACGGTTTGATTCAAGAGCCTATGCATAAAGGCCACATCAAGTACTCAAGAGGAGTCTAGCTCTTTGGATCAAAGTTTGGACCAAGTCAAGAAAGAGAAGAAGGCTTCAAGTGAAGCCCTTCAAGAGAAGACTTGTGTCTAGGTTTATTTTGTTAAGATTTTGATTTTAGATAAAATGTAAAGCATAGAATAGTTGGTGGATTGCTCAAGTATACCATATACACTCACACAAGATTTAGATGTGTTTTCATAAAAGAGTTTTTATTTTGGAAAAATACAAAAGAGTTTTCATTTTAAAAAAATACCGTTCTGGTTTTTGGAGTTTAATATATATACATGTGTTTAACCAAAACTATTTTAGTGCTTATTGTCAAAAATATAGATATTTCATCATGTATGTGAAGTGGATCATATCCATACACTCTAGACTTTAAAAGTGTTTAAAATATCTTGTTTTTGTATTTGGAGAAGTTTTGAAAAAAATCTATATGGAAAAATATGGATTTTGTTTCAAGCCAAAATTTCTAAGTTACAAAAATAGTTCAAAATATTTGTAACATGTTTTAATTTTACTCAAACATATTTGTATATCAAAGTATTTTACTGAACTTATTTTTGCAGATTTTTAGAGATTTTATGGGATTTTATTAAAGAAAAAATATCAAGTTTTCAATGCCTAAAAAGTTCTGGTTTGGCTTTTGCCGGTCGACCGAGCTAGGAGAGATCGACGTGCACAGAACATGTACGCAAGTTTGGCTGGAGGGCCGGTTGACCGACCCGGCCGACCGCCAAAGAGCTCTGCTCTCTGGAAAGCCCTGGTCGATCAGGTCGGTCGACCGGCAAAGAGCACTGCTCTTTTTTCCAGGCCACGGTCGACCGGGCCGGTCGACCGCTCGCTCAACGGTCAGAAATCTGATCGTTGGCCGGTCGACCGGCAGCCGTCCAGGCTGCAGTTTTGCCCCAACAGCTAGTTTTTCCTAGCCTATAAAATGGGAGCTTCTATGGACTATTTTTTAGAAGATTTTTGGAGAGTTTTAAACCCAGTTTTTCCCATCTATTTCAGAAGTTTTCTCCGCTAGTTTTAGAGCAAATATTTTCAATTCAAAAGAAAGTTTGTCAAGAGTGTTTTCAAAAGTGATTCTTGAGTTTTTTATCACAACTTCCATCCTTGTTCTTCTCACAAACACTTGAGCTTTCCATTGATATATCCATCCTTTAGGAGAGTTGTTAAATTATTTTTAGGTGATCAAAGTGTTGTGATTATCAAAGACTTCATCTTTTGCTTTGAGGAGGCGGACTGTGTGTTCGCGGTGATTCGAGTTCTAGTGAGAGCTCTTTGTAGAGGTGCGGTCTCGGCAAGCTTGCATGCTTGCGGTGTGTAGCTCTTACGGGAACGAGTGAATAGACTAGAGAGTTCAAGAGTTCTAGTGGGAACTCCTTGTAGGTGTTACGGCACCGAGTGATCCAGTGGGATTGGTTTATAGTGAAAATTCTTCAAGTGTTGAAGGCGGGGACGTAGAGCAAGTGTGCTCGAACCTAGAAACAAATCTCCCGTGTTTGCGATTGCTCTCTCTCTCTCTTACTTGTTTATATCTTGCATGCTTATATTGCTTTCATCTTTATATGCTTGATATATTTGTGCTCATATTGTTATATGATTGGGGATTGTTTGCTAACACTTGTATTCAACCAAGAGAGCCAACGCGGCACCTCAACTCTTATTTAGAGGAATCTTGAGGAGTTAGTCCAGAGCCCTTCATGGGGAATCCGGCTATACTCTTGTGTTATACTTAGTGTTTAGCTTAAGAAGTTTTTGTTTGCATAAATAGTTTTAATTCCGCATTAATTGTTCATTAGATTAGCTAGTCACCAATTCACCTTCCCCCTCTAGGTGATTACAAAATGCACATTACTATGTGTTAAGATTGTGGGCACTATTGTTTCATATTTTTGTATCAGTATAACACGGATAAATTATGACACCAGAGACTAGTCTTTCATGTACCCGTATCTTCGTCACACAGATACTCTATTACACTAGACAGTATAGTTTCATGTTCTTATATCACTGGTACGCAAATACACCGGAGTATATGATATACATGTTTCATGTTTTATTAATACTTATATGACCTTTCTGTTACATGAACTCACATGTGTACATACTCTGATTGTTCACGTATTCCTGTTACATGGATTATAGTTACTTCAATATTCTTGTATAACTGTTACATGTATACTTCTTGAATGCGATGCATGATCATTCCTGTATCACTATATTGATATGAAACTCGTGTTATCTGAACATACTGTCTATTGATATTTGTTGTGTGGAACTAAGTGCCACATAATAGCTACTATGGGGGCCACCTCAAGAATCTCACATCTCTTGTTTCATTTTATCGTATTCAGTAATACAAAGATTGCTCATATCCTATTATCTTATTACATGCTACATGCATTATTATTGTTCATAATTCATTTGTAATTCATTTATGATAAATATAACAAGAGGTTAAAGGAAGCTGGACTGTTGACTCGATTTTATCGAGTGAATGTCATGGATCCATTTTTATCTTACTGCAGGGAATGATAGCGTTGGCTATCAATTGTATATAGCTTCATAAGCTCCCATTTTCTATCCCCTCTTTGTAGAGGGCCCTGGTCTCAGCAGCCAGGGGTCTGTTAAGGCCGTGATCTCGGGTATGCATATGGTACACTCACCTTAGAGCTCATCGACTATTGAGTTTCAATTAACATAATAAAATAATATAAACAACAGTGACATCGGGAGCGTTTGTTATTTGTCACTCTCTCATTCAGATAATGGTACCTATATGCTATGTTCGGATAGGTTCAGCTGGAGTACTGGCTCCGGTATGAAGTGTCAATTGTATAAGATACTGAAAGAGATTAATTAAAATACCAGGGGATATTGATTCTTATTATTGTATAAATAACATGACTTGTTCGATACTTGTATATTATTATTTATTTATTCTTGTTACACTTTCTAATATCTTATCCAACACTATGTCACATGTACACTTTACACTTCATGTAGAGATACTATTTATGTACACTCACACTACATTTCATGTATTCTCCGTTTCATGTATTCTCTGTAAACACACTGTTGTTATAGTTTGATTGTTCTACGTACTTCATCTATAATTATTCATATTAATCATGGCACCATCATGCTATTGTTACTATTAATTAAATAATAAGTATAAAATAATAAAACTTGTAATATGTTACTTAAGCAAATTGATTATATTAGTATATCATTATATACTGTATTTTATTACTCATATTGATCATACCATATAAATGACACAACTTCTATTGATTAGAACATAATAATGTAACATTAGGTAAGTTATATGAGACTCATTCTGATAAAATTAATTGGATAATATTGTAGAGATAACACCATTGTAACATGCATGCTAGTATCAATAATATTATGATCCAAATACAATTATTATAATATATTTACCGATTGCTTGTATAATTATATTGTATCACTGTTATCAAAACATGTTTTATATATTATCATGATTGTAGTACTATTATAGTATAGATTACTGATTGAGATTTTACCTGCACACAAATACAAAATTTCAGAAATACAAAATAGAAGTGCAAGGTGCCCAATTCTACTGCAATAGCAAGTGGCTATGTGGGTCGTGATCCACAAGGAGGGACTAGCGATGGAAGTTTTTTTTAGCAAGTACTCTTTTAAGTTACAAAAAATGGTTAAAGATCTTCTTTTAGATCTTTAAAAGGAAAGAAAAATAAATTACAATCAAGTTAGAAAGTAAGTAGTAGATTGAGAAGGTGGAGAAAATGAAAGTGGATATCTACAAAGAAATTGAAAAAGAATGAAAGAAATTTGGAAGATTGTGGTGTTGATACTTTACACTAAAATTAAAAGAAAAGAAAACTAAAGCCTAAAAAAGTTACTTACCTCTTCAACGCCTGCTTTCCTTTGACCCGTATCGACGATGTACCTTTGCTTGAAGGCGAGCGAAGTATGACAAATAGGATCTTGGCCATTCCTATATTACACTATGAATTGAAGGAGCAAGTTACACTACCATAGAAATAGATATCTATCACCATAAGTCATCAACGGCACTTGTAAGGGCAAGGCAATTTCGAGGCTATCGGTTTCATTTAGATCCACAAACACAGAAGAAGGAAGAAAACGAAAACAAGAGTAAAGAAGAAGAAGAAACTTCAATTCAATTCAAATAACAATGGAAGAAAAGATCACTTACACTGGTGTCACCTCCAATACAAGCTTGCTCTCATTCCTCCATGAAAGTATCCTCTCCTCTCAGTTACATAAGAAAATAAAAATTACATGAAAGAAAATAAAAAAAACCTAAGTTACAAACTACAAATTAGCCTAAATTCTACTCTCTGCTTGGTCATTTCCCTTTGCCTTTGAGATTGCAGGTATTTATAAGAGAAATGCAGAGGTTAGAGGAGTATGAAGATAGCGGAAGCTGGATATTTCTAAAATTGAATCCTCCTTTTATCTCCAAACTTAATTTGATGTGGATATTCAGTTCTGATCTACAGCTTGTTGGCGTGTTAATTGCTGAAAATAGCTTATCAAATGATAGAATTCGAAATAGTGATCAACTTAAAGTTGTAGCCCTTTAAGTCTTCTTTCTGAATCATCTTGAATCATTAGATTTGAATATCGGTAGCGAAAGTTATAATTCAAATACTAAAATGTATTCAGTCAGAATCTGAGTCAAATTTGCTTCATTTCATCCGTTGATCTTCTCTCTATCCATTTATTCCTTTAGATTTGAACTCTGCATTTGACGTTATCCTCGGTTGTTTTTTAGATTTAACCACTTGATTCACCAAAAACTAAATTTAACTAATTGGATTTGGGATCATCCTCCTTAACCAAATTGATCTAATTAAATCTAAATTTAACTGATATTTATTTGATTTTATCCTCTTTTTTCCCATGATTATCTTCTGCAAAATAGATATTTAAGACAAGAAATTTAGCAGATTTATTACATGATAAATGTGGATATGTAATAAAGAATAATGCAATAAATTTGTGCAATCACACCCCCACACCTATCTTTTACTCGTCCTCGAGCAAAACAACAAAACTAAATTAGACCACTTTCGCAGGTCACGCGATTGCACTGAGCTTGTGCAACAAGCCGTTAAACCTCTAGGTTACCCCTAGAGGACGAGTTTTGTCTCGTGAGGATTTTCAGTGGATTGCACCCACAAAATCCATAAAGAAAGAGAAAAATGCTAGTGTTTTGAAAATACATTTTGAATGAAAAATATTTGAAATATTATTTTAAGATTTAAGTAATCTATAAGTTATAGGAAAACTGAATTTTTCATTCCTAAACTTAATCTCTATTCAAAAATTTGTTATCAATCAAAGTAAGGAGTCATGTTGTACTTCTCATCTAGTCTATTACTTTACCCTAAGTCATATGCACTTTCGTGACCGTGAAATTTTGACTAAGAGTTCTTTAACGCTAACTCTTATGCCTTATTTATTTATTTATTTATTTTTGGTGGTAATATTTCTTAGTTCTATTAGGCTTTCTAATCTACCCATATAACGAGCCTTTAATCGATTACTACCAAACCAAACAGTCTTCGGATACCGGGTGAAAAGATACCCCAAGGACTTAAGGACTCGAGCAAACAAGACCACAAAACTAAGGATTTTATTATATGAACCACCTTTAGGCGTGAATACTTATGCTTTATGAGGCATAAATACCTAGCTTAAATGGAGGATTTTTATATATATATTTTTCTTTTTTCTTTTTATAATAAGGTACAAGAATCTTTATTTTTGAACTCTAAGTGTGTAAGCGTATAAAGCATGCATATATTATCAAGGTAAAAATCAAGACTAAATTATTTTCATAAATTTTCTTCCTATAAATCAAACAAATAATTTTATTTTGACCAAGTATAAGAAATCTTAATTATGATTCTCTTATTCCTTAAAACTGACTTAATTTCTTATAAAAAATATGTCAAAATATTGTTCCTATTTTCAAAAATTTTTTAAAAGTAAAGAAAAAGTTAATTTTTTATTTTTATTTTTATTTTTTAAATAAAAAAAGAAGAACCTAAGTTATGTTAGAACCCTCCCCCAAACCTATCTCATGCATTGTCCTCAATGTATGAATTAATACATAAATGCATGAAAAAGAAGAAAGGGAAGAAAAATATTACCTTAAGGTGGCGGTTCTGGTGGTGGTCTGATTGGTCCACGAAATGTGGCCCAATCTAATTTGTGTGGAGTTCGGAGGAACCCACTAGAAATTTTTCTAATATAACCCACTAAAATGATAAATATATGAATGATTTTTATTAAGAAATTTACCCCATCTAACTTCCAAATTTCATAAATAATTTCGGAGTCAATTTTATCACACTCTTGTCCCAAAATGGAGTGTGAAAAGTGAAATCACCTAGAGTGGGGGTGAATACGTGAATATGCTAATCAATGCACAAATTTAAAAATGAAATGATGCAACAATCACTCAAAGTAAGATTAGAAGCCGAATACCCCGTGAAGGGCTCTGAACTCCTTCCTCGTGATTGCTCTAAATAAGTGTTTGAGGTGCGCAATGTAATCTTGTTGTGAGAGTATAGATCGACAATATAAGAATGAATGAATAGAAAGTAAACAACACAAGTAAACTAATCGCAAACACAGAGATTTGTTTCGAGGTTCGAGCACCCAGCTCTACGTCCCCGCCTTCACCCAGAAGGATTTTCGATCCAATAGAATTTTCATAAAGGATCACAACTACTAGGGAGTACCCAACTCCTCAATCACACTCCTCTAGTCTAGAGGTAGTAGAGCCACAAATACAATAATCACTGGGTGATCAAAAGACCAGAAACTCTCTTTTGAAAAACTTTTCTTTACAAAAACCCTAGAGAATAATATATAAGATTGAAGCTCAAGGTTTTTTAAGTGATATAAAAACAGAAGAGAAATTTTAAGAACCAAAAACTTTTAGAAAACTTTTGAAAATAATAGCCCAAAACTTAAACAAAAGCTCTTTCTTAAGAAAACTCAAAACTTTTAATCTTTGAATTTGTTGTTGTGAAAACCTCTACCCTAATGACCCCTTTATATAGGATTTAGGAAGAGTAAACATAGAAAACATTTACCTGAATAAAAGAGGAAGAAATTGACCCTCTAATACAGCTAACCACATTTTTTTAAACTTAAACACATTTTAAAAACATGTTAAAAATTAACCTCAAGAAAATTAGCCATTACTGCCAATCTGACAGATTGGTCAACTTTTGAGTACATTTTTCAGTCTGCAAACGTCCGAATTTAGAATTAGGTATATAGGAATAATTTGTAAATCTTTAAGTCTTATTTTTAATGCAACTAAAAGCAACTTAATATCATTTTGTATTAGAAAGTTATCAATAAAATACTGACAGGTGTCAAATCAGAAACTGTAAGCTGTTTTCAGAACAAGAATAGTGTTCAACCAAATATTTGACATCTTTAAAATTTGAATCTGAAAATGATTATTGAATAAGAAATTTAGATCTATAAGTTATCTTTGAAATGCAAGTTAAATCATGTTATTTGAATATAAGAATAAAAAGTTATGATAACAAATATAAAAGGGTGTTAAGCAGATTAGCAGAACTAAAACTGGTTCAAATCTAAAACCCGATATATGTACTTGAAATCCAAAACCAGTTAAACCAAAAACCAAACGTATTGAATTTGTGTGTGTGTATTTGAGCTTCAAACGTATATACTATTCTTTAACAAAACAAACTATATGAGTGTACAAGCAGGAGTCTCTGATAGTTGATATTGAGCAACGTTTGAGCTAGACCCTAATATCTCATGCTTGAGAACTCTTGAGCCATCAATACCTATATCAACCTGAAATTCATTCTTTAACTTCTATTAGTACCAAATAGTTTTATATGGTTTGTTATCATCAAAACACATAACCAGGGGATTGTAACCTTTGGGCCAACAATCTCCCCCATTTTGATGATGACATAATATATAAGCTATAAAACAAAATATAAGAGGGAGGTAAAAGCTCCCCCTCAAATGATGCTCTATTTTATCAAGTATAAAACATGAAAACATATATATATATGAATATATATAAAACATGAAACCTACATATATGAGATGAATATATATAAAACATGAAACCTACATTTATGAGATAAATATATACAAAACATGAATATGTACAAAACATGAAACCAACATATACATATATGAGATAAACATGTACAAAATATGAACATGTACAAAATCATGAAATCACCAATACTTCTCCCCCTTTTTATCATACATTAAAAAGAGTTAGGAAACAACCAATAAACAATATATGCATAAACAAGATATAAACATGCATATATGCATACATAAACTCAAATATCTCTTCCCCTTTTTGTCAATTCATCAATAAAGGGGCTAAGGAAAAAACAATCAATTGTCATATTATCAAATCTTAAAAATCAAAACTTAAGTTTTTTTTATTATATGCCAATTTAAAATTTTTGATAAACATATTGATACCAATTGAAACATATTGATACCAATTAAAGGTAAAAATCAAATTTTGAGATAAACACTAAAATCATTTTGCAATAAGGATACCAAATGGAGAATAATCCCAATTTAAGATCATTGATACTAATACTGAAAATGTTAGCATATATCAAACTAAAGTATTTTACATCATAAATGGTGGGAGTAAGATACCAATTTAAAAAGAAAATTGATACAAATTGAAAATACAACCAATACCAATTTTACATAAAACCAATTTAAAAACAAGAATTTTCTCCCCCTTTATGAAATACTAAAAGAAACAATGCATAAGCTTGTAATAGATACTAATTAAAAATAATCGACATGATGAACTAAATCAAGCTTAGCAAACATAATTTGTGCTTTTTTAAAAAAATTGTAAAGACATGTGAAACAAGTACAATCAAATCATATATATGTATGTATGGATATACTAATTGAAATATAAGGCATATATAGAAAATACATATGAGTATATAGATATATGAAATATCAATTTTAATACCAATAGAAATATAATGAGGATCAAGTGTATAACTCAAACCTACCACCCTTATCATGCATAAGTTTAAAAGATATTCAAAAAGGGTATACAAGGCATGGTCGCCTATCCAACCGCCCTTAGAAGGGAGGGATTTTCAAAAATCATGATTTGAAAGTAAATAGGCATAGTTTGAAAACTTTACCATTTGAAGAATAGAAACTAGTTTTAAAGATATTTTTAAAAATTAGTAAGAAATCCTTCAAAATATGAAACCAAATCATACATCCCATTAAAACATGAAAATCATATAATAATTGACACTCAAAGTCTATAAAGCACATATATGCTCATGAAAATAAAGTCATGAGTAAACACTAAATATAGAGTGTAAGAATCATGTAATCAATAAAATCATGAAAATAAGGCATTTAAGCTCAAATCAACTTCTTTTACAAACATGAAAAACATAAAAGTTTAATTTTCATCAAAACAAAAGAAATCCTCAAGACATATGTATGTTTTGTATAAATTAGAGTATACATACTTATCCAAGCATAAACGAATCCACAACGGTATATTGCATGAAGGCAAGTGGCTTAAGGATGTACATGTATATCTATTGGTTTAGATAAAAGTAACATATACATGAAGCTAACACATTATCATGAAACCATGTGCAAAAATAGAAAATACAAGTGTAAATGAGAGAATCATCAAAACTAGGCTATACAAGTACAAGTGAGCAATGAAGTACAAACTCATAATAACTAAGTGTAACTCACTACTTGTACAAGTACTTACACAAGTTTTAATGAAAACTACATTTAAACAAGTAATCAAAATCATGAAGTACAAAATCAAGCACATAAATCAAAACAAGAATCTAAACATGATCAATCATAAAGAGCATTGAAACCAAAACATGCTAAAAAATTTATATGAAAGCATGTGAATAAAATAGGAGTTAGAGATTGTTACCAAACCAATAGGGTAATCTCTTAGTTTCCAAACCAAGGTGGTCCCACCAAACATCCTTGAAGGAGATGCATCCAATGTAGTGTCCATTAAGTTCAAACACATCCACCATCAAGGCACCACAACTCTCACGTCAAGCGAGAGCCCACACCTACATCATATACAATAGGGGTAGATTTTGGTACCCATATCATATTGGGTCCATGAGGGTTAGCATCTTTCCTAACCCAAACATTATTACTGGCAAAATTAACAAAATTTAGTCTATCATAGCAAAATCTTACAAGATGACCTTTGCGGCCACAATGTGTACATGTGTACACTCTAACATACATATGAGAATGGATATGATCATGGTGTACATGAGGTGTATACCGTGAATGATGTGCATGAATATGTGGTGCATGTTTCTTGTGAAACATGGATTCCAATTTCTTATGATCCATAGCACAATGGCTCAAAGTGGAGCCTAAACAATCAATAATTTTCTTTAACATATTTATATCATTTTCAATATTAGAAGAGCATATAGAGCATGCAATAGAAACATTTAAAGATGAAGATGTAGTAGCTTGACAAACATGAGAATCTAAATTATTTTTTAAAGATTCATTTTTATTTAAAACCAACTCCAATTCTTTTAAAATAAAATCAATTTCATTTTTCAAAGAAAGGTCATCTTTTAAAATAAAATCTAATTTTGAAGATAAAACCTCAATTTTCTTCAAAACACTATCACAATCATTTTTCATTTAGGGCAAGATCAAGTTGAAATTTTAATGAGTCCCTTTCATTTGAAATCTCATCCTTTTCTTGCAAAACCAAATCAACCTTAGAAAGTAATTTTTTATTTTCTTCTTTTAATTTAGAATTTTTATTTTTCAAAACTTTATATTTTGAAGGCAATTTTTTTACTAACTTTAGATGGTTCTTCAAATAAAGCATGAGCATCTATATAATCACCACAAGAAGAACTAACACTATTCTCTAGTTGAGTATCTGAATATACCTCAAGGGAGTCATTCCCTTAGACCATGAAGCAATGTTGGTCGGATTCTTCTCCACCAGATTTTTCCTCCATATTGATTTGCGTTTGAAGCTCGGGAGATGTCAATATGTTCCACACTGTAAAAGCGGAATCACAATGAGAAACCATATTTAAATATCATTTACTAAGTGATTTTCTAAGTGCCTTTACGGCTTGTATACTAGCCTTTTTATGCTTGCTATTTTTAAGCTAAGATTCCTTGGTAATGGTTGTTGGCCCAAAAGGTTACACTCTCTATTTGTTTAAGTTTTGATAATAACAAAAAACACATAGTAGCTATTTGGTACTAATAAGTTGTTTTAGAATGAGTTTCAGGTTTGTACTAGTTTTGATGATTTTTCAGCATATTGCAAGGATAATGGCGCTAAAAGCATGTTGAAAGGTAAATGGCGCAAGAGGACATTTTCATAGGAGAGGAGGTTCTAGCTTGACATAACGCGACTCGGTGACTTCTTTTATATTTTTAGTTTGTTAAAGGATAATGTATAGTGTTGAAGCTCAATATTCCTCACACACAAGATTTTGCACATGATTTTCAAAAGATATTTCTCTTTTATATAAACCTATTTTAATATTTGCAAACTCTATTTTATGTAGTGTACCAAGTCTTGACCAGAAATTATTTTTGAAAATTATTAGATCTTCAAAAATAATTTCAAATATAAAACTGTTTGACCTGTTGCGGTCGACCGGACGGTCGACCGGCTTTATTTCAGGTCAGAACGGTTGACCGGGCGGTCGACCGCGCTTCTGACCGTTTGGGTGTGTGCACGTTACCTGGTCGACCGGACCCCATGTCGGTCGACCGTGCTTCGGCCAACTGTAAGCACCATTAGTCTCTGTTAGGTATGATCGACCGGGCGGTCGATCGTGGACTGACAACGGTCATTTTTTTGAAAACCGGTCGACCGGCCGATCGACTGTGAGCTGATTTTCAGCCTAAACGGCTAGTTTTTTAAACACGTTTTAAAACGTGTTTTTCTTCTCCAAACGAATTTTAAGGCCGGATTTGGATCTAATCTTTCCTGATTATTCATATTAACAGTTTACCTTTTAATCCCTATCTTTATCCTATAAATAGGGATGATTAGGGTTGAGAAGATTACAACAATTTTTACAAAAGAAATCAAAGTTTGAGTTTATTCAAAAGAAGTTTTTGCTCTCAGTTTTTGTGCTCAAAATTCTCTCTTTTCTCTGAAGTTTTTGATTCAAAACTCTCTTCAATTTCATTTTATTTTTCACTTACAAAACTTGAGCTCAATCCTATACATTATTCTCTAGGGTTTTTGTAAGGGAAAAGTTTTTCAAAAGAGAGTTTGTGGTCTTTTGATCACCAAGATATTATTGTAATTGTGGCTCCACTACCTCTGGACTAAAGGAGTGTGATTGAGGAGTTGGGTACTCCCTTGTGGTTGTAATCCTTTGTGAAGTTATAGTGGTTCGAAAATCCTTCTGGGTGAAGGCGGGGACGTAGACCTGGGTGCTCGAACCTCGAAACAAATCTCTGTGTTTGCGATTGGTTTATTTGTGTTATTTACTTGATTTCCATTCATTATTATATTGTCGATCAATACTCTCACAACAAGATTGCATTGGGCACCTCAAACTCTTATTTAGAGAAATCACGAGGAAGGAGTTCAGAGCCCTTCACGGGGTATTTGGCTTCTAATCTTATTTCGGGTGATCGTTGCATCATATCATTTTAAATTTGTGCATTGATTAGCATTATCACCTATTCACCCCCCTCTAGGTGATTTCAATGGCAAGGTAAACTTGCCAACCTATATGCTTTTAATACCAACTCATCCTAACCTTTCATATATCAATTTTAGAGATATCAAATATGGGAGGGTCATCCCTGAGAGCAAATTATAAGTATACAAATACAAAATGTAGATTAGCTAACCAAGATCTTGCTCCTAGGTGGTTAAACCTAATATCAGGAGCGTGGCTCTGATACCAATTGAAATCACCTAGAGGGAGGGTGAATAGGTGAATATGCTAATCAATACACAAATTTAAAAATGAGATGATGAAACGATCACTCAAAGTAAGATTAGAAGCCGAATACCCCGTGAAGGGCTCTGAACTCCTTCCTCGTGATTCCTCTAAATAAGAGTTTGAGGTGCGCTATGCAATCTTGTTGTGAGAGTATAGATTGACAATATAAGAATGAATGAATAAAAAGTAAACAACACAAGTAAACCAATCGCAAACACAGAGATTTGTTTCGAGGTTCGAGCACCCAGCTCTACATCCCCGCCTTCACCCAGAAGGATTTTGATCCACTAGAATTTCACAAAGGACTACAACCACTAGGGAGTACCCAACTCTTCAATCACACTCCTCTAGTCCAGAGGTAGTAGAGCCACAAAACAATAATCACTTGGTGATCAAAAGGCCACAAACTCTCTTTTGAAAAACTTTTCTTTACAAAAACCCTAGAGAATAATATATAAAATTAAAGCTCAAGGTTTTGTAAGTGATATAAAAACAGAAGAGAGATTTTAAGAACTAAAAACTTTCAGAAAACTTTTGAAAATAATAGCTCAAAACTTAAACAAAAGCTCTTTCTCAAGAAAACTCAAAACTTTTGATCTTTGAATTTGTTGTTGTAAAAACCTCTATCCTAATGACCCCTTTATATAGGATTTACGAAGAGTAAACATAAAAATGTTTTACCTGAATAAAAGAAGAAGAAATTGACCCTCTAATACAGCTAACCACATTTTTTTAACTTAAACACGTTTTAAAACGTGTTAAAATCAGCCTCCAGAAAATTAGCTATTACTGCCAATCTGACAAATTGGTCAACTTTGAGCACATTTTTCAGGATGCAAACGTCCGAATTTAAAATTAGGTATAGGAATAATTTGTAAATCTTTAAGTCTTCTTTTTAATGCAACTGAAAACAACTTAATATCATTTGTATTAGAAAGTTATCAATAAAATAATGACAGGTGTCAAATCATAAACTGTAAGCTGTTTTCAGAACAAGAACAGTGTTCAACCAAATATTTGACATATTTAAAATTTGAATCTAAAAATTATTATTGAATAAGAAATTTAGATCTAAAAGTTATCTTTGAAATGCAAGTTAAATCATGTTATTTGAATATTAGAATAAAAAGTTATGATAACAAATATAAAAGGGTGTTAAGCAGATCAGCAGAACTAAAACTGGTTCAAATCTAAAACCCGATATATGTACTTGAAATCCAAAACCGGTTAAACCAAAAACCAAACGTATTGAATTTGTCTGTATGTATTTGAGCTTCAAACGTATATACTATTCTTTAACAAAACAAACTATATGAGTCTACAAGTAGGAGTCTCGGATAGTTGATGTTGAGCAACGTTTGAGCTAGACCCTAATATCTCATGCTTGAGAACCCTTGAGCCATCAATACCTGTATCAACCTGAAATTCATTCTTTAACTTCTATTAGTACCAAATAGTTTTTATAGGATTTGTTATCATCAAAACACATAACCAGGGGATTCTAACCATTGGGCCAACAAAAAGATGGAATGATTGAATTTAACTTAGGAAGTACGGGAACTAATACCGACTCAAGAAAGTGACTTAAGTCAAGTAAGGTTCAGGAGTCGTGATTGGTTCAAGAAGTGGGTCTAAATCAAAAGTTGAAACTCAAGTCCACATTCATTTCCCAACAACAGAATATGACTTAACATTGGTGATTCAAGTTCAAGAATGACAGGTGTGGGAATCGAAACTGACTCTAAAATATTACCCAAGTTGGGTAACAAAACAGGAGTCAATACTGATTCAGGAATTTAAATTGGATCACAAATTTGAGAATCTAAGTCACATTTCTCATTGAGTTCAATTTCATAGAAATGAGAACTTTCCAATTTGTCAATGAGACTTTCAAAAGTATGAAATTGGTCAAGTTTAATATGATGATCATAAAAGATAGGCGATTCAATTTCATGATGAATTGGCATAGGATCCAATGTTGACTCGGGAAAAAGATTAAAATCAGGTAAAGACACCAGAGTCATTATTGAATCAGGAAGTAGAATTGAATCACCAAGTTGGGGTTCAGGATCATTTTCATTCTCAAGTTTAATTTTAGGAAAGGGATAACTTACCAAACTGTCAATATCATTTTCAAAATTTGGAGTTTGGGCAAGTTAAAATGGGTGTGCTGAATCTAGTTTTCCAAAACAACATGATTCTTCGGCTCTAACAGAACGGTTAGCACATCAGAAATGGTCAAACGATGAAAATAGAGAGTCTGGACCATTAGATCTCTGCCATGATTACGAGCGATTTGATCTTGAGGCATGGCTTCAAGCATCTTTCCATAGTCGATTGGTTCATCGTTTTGTTGCGATTGGATTTCAAAAGATGAAGTTTTGTTTTGGAATTTGTGGTGAAATTGTGAGTCTGTTAGATTTTGTGATTGTTGCTTGGACTCACGCATTCTCATTTCCAAGATTGATGGTTTTCTATTTTGAACTGGTAGAATAGAGTATGAATCTTGAAAATATTGTGGACAAGGTGGATAAGGAGGACAACTTGGTTGAAATTAGACTCAGAGGAGGTGAATCCCCATTGACTCTG
The DNA here is from genome assembly GCA_038442645.1 of Agave tequilana. Taxonomy (NCBI): domain Eukaryota; kingdom Viridiplantae; phylum Streptophyta; class Magnoliopsida; order Asparagales; family Asparagaceae; genus Agave; species Agave tequilana. The sequence continues at coordinate 9,896 of JAVJIF010030599.1, read as the reverse complement.
TGAAGAGTTGAAATTATTTTGAAAATTATGGTCATAAGATTGGGGGCATGGGTTATATTGATTCGAATAAAACCAATCTGGCACACAAGATTTGTTAAAGTTATGATATGCCGGGTTGGTAATCTCTGAAAAAGAGATCAGAGTGTAATATGGATTACAATTAAAATTAGAAAAATTATTGTTATAAGTCTTATCACACAGGAAATGTCAAATATAAACAAAGAAAACAAACAAATAAGCAATCAAATAAAAAGAAAAAAAATCTAACCTAAGTTAGGGTAAACCTTAGACCTAGACGGCTCCTAACTGGTTAGACTATCCACGGGGGTATATTGCTGAATCTGACAACAAGTTAATTGGCCAGGTAGGGGCAAGATTGGTGGGGGTATCCGCGCAAAAGCGACGGACCTAATTAAGCAAAATCACCAGCCTTCGGGGTTTCGCCCCTCAATCCCAAACCTTAGTCACTGATTTGGCAAGAGTCAGATTCAAATCAACTTCCCCCTTAGGTCAGTCTCCTATTTGAGTCCGAGATGTCCCTAGGGCCAACGTCTACTCAGTTTTAGTTAGGCTTGGGTTAGTGAGCGAGGAGATTGTTTGTGGGCTAAGAGAGGGTAATGACTTCCCCACCTTATCTTGTTTATAAGACAGTCCCTTAAATCAATTTAGTGCAGTGTACAAGTATATAGAAAAAAGTAACACTCAAGCAATATTTTATACAAGAATGAACCTTATACTAAATGCTATGCACACATACCTTGGCTCCAGTACTCTTCAACAATAAATAGAAAATGTAACGAAATAGACACGTGCCTAAATGTAAAGTCTAAATCATTTTTAGCATTTCAATCAATATTTTACTATTGTTGTTAGAAATGCATGTACAGTGAGTCAAACAAGGAAATAAATAGCTACAGATATTAAACTTTGCAATTCAGCCAACGTGCAGAAAATACAAGTTAGTAGTTCACTCAGATTGGCACAGAAATGTAGCAAATCTGAGGGCTTCTGGGCTCTGCTTTCTTGAAGCAGAGTCCAAGGCCACTTATATGTCCACTGCAGCAAAAATTTCTTGTTGTCAAACCTGTACACCAAGAACAAATAAGAAAGTTAAGGAAACATGTAAATCTAAAAAGAGAATAACTTACCGTCCCTCTCCGGCAACGACGCTAAAATTTGATTGAATTTTGACCTGCATACAAATACAAAATTTCAGAAATACAAAATAGAAGTGCAAGGTGCTCAATTTTACGGCAATAGCAAGTGACTATGCGAGTCGTGATCAACAAGGAGAGACTAGTGATGGAAGCTTTTTTTAACAAGTACTCTTTTAAGTTATAAAAAATGGTTAAAAATCTTCTTTTAGTTCTTTAAAAAGAAAAGGAAAATAAATTACAATCAAGTTAGGAAGGAAGTAGTAGATCGAGAAGGTGGAGAAAATGAAAGTGGATATGTACAAAGAAATTGAAAAAGATTGAAAGAAATTTGGAAGATTGTTGTGTTGGTAATTTACACTAAAATTAAAAGAAAAGAAAACTAAAACCTAAAAAATTTACTTACCTCTTCCGAGCCTGCTTACCTTTGACCCGTATCGATAATGTACCTTTACTTGAAGGCGAGCGAAGTATAACAAATAGGATATTGGCCATTTCTGTATTATACTATGAATTGAAGGGGCAAGGTACACTATCATAGAAATGAATATCCATCACCATTAGCCATCAACGGCACTTGCAAGGGTAAGGCAACTTCGAGGCTATCGGTTTCATTTGGATCCACAAACACAGAAGAGGGAAGTAAAGGAAAATAAGAGTAAAGAAGAAGAAACTTCGATTCAATTCAAATAACAATGGAAGAAAAGATCACTTACACTGGTGTCACCTTCAGTACAAATTTACTCTCATTCCTCTATGAAAGTATCCTCTCCTCTCAGTTACATAAAGAAAATAAAAATTACATGAAAGAAAATAAAAAACCTAAGTTACAGACTACAAATTAGCCTAAATTCTACTCTCTACTTGGTCGTTTCCCTTTACCTTTGAGATTGTAGGTATTTATAGGAGAAATGCAGAGGTTAGAGGAGTATGAAGATAGCGGAAGCTAGATATTTCTGAATTTGAATCCTCCCCTTATCTCCAAACTTGATTTGATGTGGATATTCAGTTCTGATCTGCAACTTGTTGGCGTGTTGATTGCTGAATATAACTTATTACATGACAGAATTTGAAATAGTGATTAACGTAAGAGTTGTAACCCTTTAAGTCTTCTTTCTGCGTCATCTTGAATCATTAGATTTGAATTTTGGTAGCGAAAGTTATGATTCAAATATTAAAATGTATCCAGTCAGAATCTGAGTCAAATTTGCTTCATCTCATCTGTTGATCTTCTCTCTATCCATTTATCCATTTGGATTTGGACTCGGTGTTTGACGATATCCTCAGTTGATCTTTAGATTTAACCACTTGATTCACCAAAACTGAATTTAACCAATTAGATTTGGGATCATCCTCCTCTAACCAAATATACCTAGTTAAATCTGAATTTAACTGATATTTGTTTGATTTTATCCTCTTTTCCCCCATGATTATCTTCTGTAAAATAAATATTTAAGATAAGGAATTTAGCAGATTTATTACATGATAAATGTGGATATGTAATAAAGAATAATGCAATCAATATGTGCAATCAATTACTGTTTTTTTCATTTTACCACTCACTAGGTCACTTTCTGATGACCTTAGGTTTGCATGTTCAGATTGGAGATCCGACAATTGGAGTACCTGATATTTCACTGGATATTAGTAGGAGACTCGATGACTTTATTATTCATAGATATCTTTATTATTCTGTCTTCATTGCCTTATTTATCCTTATTTCCATATCTATTATGATCATTGACTTCTTTTGCAGGTATTCTTATACTTATTTAATGCGGGAATATTTATGTATAATGTGTTTATTTCCAGTACTGAGACTTAACGTATATATGCGAGGTATTTTTCATGCATATATCTATTGCCGACTCTCGCCGCGTCCCCGCTGCAATATATTTTGGGAAGCAGAGTGTGACAAGATCCATGTTGTAAACACAATAATATTCCGCATAATTTATTGTAACCTTGAGGAAATAGTGAATTATCTCCATTCTCCTTTTAGTTTTCTCAATTTGACTTTTCACGTAAAAATCTTCTATGACTGTTTATTTGTTGTGTTGAAATCTTCAATTATTACCCGATATCTCTTCACTTGTGATGTGAGGTTGATTGTCCAATCAATCGTGTAAAAAAGTTCCACCGCAACTCCTAAAAAAACAAACTAATAGTAAGTCAGCTTGCATGGTTTGTTCTTATCCATGGGGTCATGTACTGCATAAACCTGTAAGTTTTTTTTTGTCTTTTTTCACATTTCTTTTTGAAGATTCTTGTTATGTGTCCCATGGGACCATCTATTTCTATTTTGGAGGATTTTCATCAAATTCTCTTCAAGAAACTTGATGTCAGAAACTATCCAAATGCTATAATATGAATTAATCCTATGAAATCACTTAAGCAACTAATATGACTTATTCTCCAAAATAACACGGTTTGTATACTTTTCTAATAGCAAATATACTACACATGAAATAATTCTGGTTACACTGCAACAACAATCGAAGCTTAATTATTTTTTTTTTTTTTTTTAAGAATCTTAACACACATTACATAATTTTATTATGTGCTTGAGCCAATGAATTCAAAATCTAACGTGGTCTTTTGAGTAAACCTTTCACCTCGCTCCTTCCTCAAGTTTCAATAGGCAGCCAATCATGCCACATCCTCCTCCTCTCACCACAAAATCTCCATGGCCACTTGCCAAACAAGAGCCAAGGCAACCACACAAACTCTCACTTTCCTTCAACCCACCCAAAGTCCATATACACAACAAAGAGTGACCCTCAATTTGCTACTCGTAGATTCTAAGAGAACAATGGGTCTGAGGGCTCTCCCACTCTCCTCCTCTCACAACTTCTGCCCTCCATCCATCTCTCTCCTCTCACCTCACACTTCTACTCTCAATCCCAACAGAATCACACCAAATTTGGCGGGGTTCGGGCTGAGGCCAAGCAGCAGAAAGGCGGCGAGAAAGAGGAAGAGGATGGCAAGAAGAAGGAGAAGAAGAGCAAGCAGTCTTTGTTTGGGAGCATAACAGAGGCCTTGGACTTCTCTCAGGTCAGGTCCGCTCAGGACGCGCAGCTTCTCGAGGAGGCGCGGGAGGCAACAAGGGCCGGAGGACAGATGAACAGAGATCAGGTACAACGAGAATAATACTAATCGTTTTCGAGTTCTTACCTCGTAATACAAATTTGTGGTCTTATGTACATTTTTGTGTACTTTGCGAAGTATGGAGCACTGAGGAGGAAGATTGGTGGCACCTACAAAGATTTCTTCAAGTCCTATGTTGATGGTAAATTCCTATGCCTCATAATACGATACTAGATTTCTCACAAACTACTCGCAGTGCATAGAGGAATTCAAGCTATTTATGGAACTAAACTAAAAAACTAAAACAAATGAAATTGATTGTAAAACATTGGAGAAATCATCCTAGGGATTTTTCATGCATTGGTTGAGCAAAATGTTTAGGTTCAGAAGAATTCATAGAAGTACTAGTAAGAAAACTTGTTATGTATGACAACCCCCAATGAAATGGCATGATTTTAGAAAGCCTTGATGGTAAATGGATTTTTCATTCAGAGATTTCATGTTTTGAGATTGTAGGCTTGCATTGACAACCACCTGTCTAGTTTCAATGTAATAATTCAGTCTCAATGATTCATGTAGTTGATGGAGAATATGTGGAAGAAGGATGGGTGGACAAGACCTGCAGAGTATGCAAGAAAGACACTAGGGGAGAACCAAGGCAAGTCGATAACCTCGGACGATACGTGCATGTGGCGTGTTTAGAGAAGTCCAAGTCAACCAACTTCTTCTCCAAGTTTTTCTCAAGATGAAATCTGCAAGATCAACAACCTTCACTTGTTATTCTTTCAACTATATTCATACATACAATGTGATCTTTCAGAAATCTCAGTTATCTATTTTCAAGAAGGGGAGATGAGAATCAAATAGTAGCAAATCATAGTTTGCCTCATCTGAGGCATTAATCAGAATTGCCAAAGTCATTTACTGTTGAAAATTACTTCTCCCTGCCCCAAATAAGCACAAATTTCATGCCTTAATTGTTGGAGTCACTCAAAATAAAATTACAGTCTAAATATATGCTATCCAAAGAACACTTACACATCTCCAAGCTTCGACCTGGATACAAGTATCTCTGGGCTAGTTGTGACTTAATCCGGCTCCTATTGGCTATTGCAATGCTTGGTTGCGTAAAATACGACAGAAAAGAACATTTGAAATTGAATTGATAAGAGTTTTTACTTTCGATTTCACTACCTTCATGTGTGGAAAACTTTTAGTTGCCCGAAGTGATTACTGATCAAATTCTCTCTGAATTCTCTCCCTACTTCCACATTCAAACCAAACAATCAGACATAATATCAGGTATCCTTGAAGTACTAAGATCAAAGCATATGAATCTAAGTCTGATAACTCAAACAAAAGACACACAACTGTACAAACTTAGAAAGATATTCGCAACCCCAATGTTTCTATTCTTTCTAAGAAACAGTAAGGCGAACTTTCAGTAAATAGCGTAAGGCTCACTTACCATAATCTTATCTCCTGGAGCTACAATGGATCAAAGCATATGCCTTGAAGACTTCATCTTGCATGAATATACCCTGCAGCGAATCACATTGCGGCCAATCTTAAACCCTGGCATCACTGTTAGCCCGACCTGAACCTTGTCCTCTCCGCGATCCTTTGCCCAGTTCACCACACTCTCCATAATTTCCTCTTCAAACCTGCTCCCTCTCTTGGCACAAAAGTTCCAGCCTTCGGGATGAAGGAATGAGCTATCACCTGCAAAGCCCAGACCCATCTCGCCATTCGAGCAAATGCCTGATAGAATGGTGTCCTTGGGTGCCCACGCCTTAGCACAAAGTCTCTTTGATCCAAATTACCAAAGAATGAACCTTCCATCTTAGATTTCACCGTCATCAAATACTTGTACCGGCAAAATATCCCAAAATCGGAATCTGGGTCTTCCATCAGAGCATCAAAGGGCTCAGAAAACCTCATAACTCTGTCAAAATCATCTAGCTTGAAGCATTTGCTTTGAGTAGTATCAAGCATTACATGAGAGACATAGGCCTCAAAGGCAAACTTCTTGTGAGACCTTTCAGCATAGATGATCGAATCCTCAATTGTATCAGCAGCTCGGTTGAGATCCCAACCAGATGCTTTCATCAAGCTAATCAGTGGCTTCGTAAAATCATGAATCGATTTCGACGCCAACCTATGGGCATCCAAGAACACACTTGGGGTCCATTCTCCGTTGAGCAGAGAAAATTGTTGTTCAGGCCGCAGTTTCTGCTTGATCTCCGCTTCCAATTCAGCATTCTTTTGATCCAGTTCCTTGACTTCTCGCCTCAACCGAAGGATTTCAGACTCTTTGGCCTGCGTTCTGGATTGCAACTCCTGTATCAGTTGTTCATGCTCTTGAACTCTAAACACAGAGAAGACAGGGATTGCGTCTTGCTTCTTTGCCTTCCAGCATACAAGCCTTCTAATTTTGAAAGGGAATCAAGCTCAGAGACCATGAGCTCATCTGCAACCTGAATCTTTCTAGGTTCATAAGGGACATGGGCTTGTTGGAGCTGGACATAGGCAGATTTAAGAGCCGAAATGGCAGTGAACAGTTCTAGAATTGTACCCTCTTCAACCAAGCTTCATCCAATGGTTGAGGGTAGATTTTGGGGTAACCACTGTCCTCGCTGCCCTCGGTGTGGGAATCAATGGTGGGTTTTGGGTTCTCATTTGAGGGAACTCCAAAAGATCTCAGCTTGCATAGCTTCGAGAATCGAAGGAAGAGCTCAGAGATGTTGGAGGAACTTTTGGGTGTTTCACATAAAACAGAGTCCATGGTTTCTTTAAGCTAGAAGAAAATGATCAGCTCTTCAACACTAGTGATGTGTTTTTATCACAAAATCACAGGGTTTTTTTTTTTTCGTTTTTGGACCCTTTAGAGCTCAAATCCAAGAAATGGGAAATGAAATGAGAAGCAAATTGGTGAGGTAAGAATTCTTAAGGCTAAAACCCTAACAAAGAGAACCTTTTTTTTTTTTAATGTTAGAAAAGATCACATTTGGGCACTCAGATAGCTTAATTTTGAAAGAACACCCGCATAAAAACATAAAAGGATAGAAATCAGCAATTACCCAGCAAGCTGACTAAAACCCTAGAAGTCCTTATAAAAAAAATTCAAAACGACAAAAACTACAACAGTGGAGGAGGACTCAGTTGTTACAAACCATTAAAGGATCACAAAGCTAACTTTTTTAACATACGGGTTGCTTGAAATTGAGAGAAAAACAGCATACAAACTGAAAAGCTAGGATCTTTTCAAGCCAAGGTCCATCAAAATCAGTCACAGTTTTGAACAGAAGGGTACCTTGCAGTTGGAAGATGCAATGCTCCAAAAGACCCAGAAGTGAAAACTGACAAAGGGTTTGAGATTCTGACAGAGAGAAGCAGAAAGAAGCAGAGAAAACTGGGGTTTCTAGCTTCCCAAGGCTTTGTTTGAAAACTAAGGATTGAGGAATAAGTGGGAAGAGGAACTCTGTCTCTCTCTTCACAGTGCATTACAATTGTTTGAAGTTTGAAATTTTGAGCTCACAGTTCTGCCGCAATGTTTTTTTTTTTTTAAATTGAAAAGGCCGACCAAATATCGTGGAGGCCCAAGATTTCCTGCAAACATGGATTTGGATAGGATTTTTTTTGAGAGCTTTTTCCGAGAAAGGAGAAGAAGATCACTGGGCAAATTTGGATTTAACTTATCTTTATTACTATAATTACAATTTTTTTATTAAATTTTTAATTTGATTGTGACTCACGCATTTCACATTCATATCAAATCTATCATTCCATTTATAAGTTAGTAACAGATCTTGAAATCTAAGTCATATATCTATACTCTCATCTCAAAAAGAATTTTAAAATAAAAAATAGACATAAATTATATATCTCCGTCCATGATTATATATCTCAAATTTCTATATATCTATATTCTCACTGTCATTAATCTCTCATCTCTCATTCATATGTCAAAAAGAAATTTAAATATAAAAATTGTTACAATATCCAAAAAATCTAGCCATAACATTTACATGCTCATAAAGAATTTTAGTAAGTTTGAAATAATAAAAAACAATATTTATTAAGGATCTTTATTTGAGAAAGGATTTTAAATAAAAAAAGAACATTAGAGAACAATATGATATTTATCTCAAAAAAGAAAATGATTTTTTCAGTTCAAAATTAGAATTCTCTAGAATTAGAGAAAAATGCCCATAAAGAAAAAGGTACATAAAAAACTTTCAATAAATTTTTTTTTATATCTGTCTTATTTTTATTACATGTACGTAGCACGTGCCCACAATCTAATTATATACTGATACAAAGGGGAAACAATTGCTTTTAATTTTGTAACAATGATGAATACTTTTTAATTTATTGGTCTTTCTCTCTCTTTCTTCTTTTTCTTTCTGCTGTTTTCTCTAATGCCTAATTTCAGGAGGAGTTATCCATATACCAATTTGCAAGGAATTGAAAAGTAAATTGCATAGATCACATTGTTGACACCCTATAAAGACAAACTCCAAGGCAGCTCTGTAATCGGTCCAAATGATGTCTAACTTGTCAACACTTCTGAAAGACAAGTCATACGCAGGCTGAAGACCTGTTCATCCCCCATGGACAAGCCAATGACTTGGATTTCACTGATCCAGTGAAGCAACAGTGTACCAAGCATTTTGTCTTCTGAAGAAGCCCAAAGAGGCTAACTCCTAGTTTCACTGTAAGCTCCGTGTTAGCTTCGTATCAAGTTATCAATAGCTCCGTTGTGCGCTTATTCATTAGCTTTGCCTGAAGCTTTGCATATCTCTGTTAAGTACTCAATGCCAACTTCGTAGCAGGCTTAATAGCTCCGCTATGGGTTTAGCTTCGCATGAAGCTCTCTTCTTAGCTCCGTTGCTAGCTCATATGGTCATTTTTGACCATTTAAATCTCAACACGAGATTAATGTGATCATGATCATATTTTAGACAGTTGTTTGTCGTGGTCCAATCACTCCTTAATCAGTTGAAAAAGGATCAAGGGAAATCGCTTAAACAACAGGAAAAAAAAGGGATTGTTATAACAACCCAGAGTCAGCTGGCTAATTAACTTCGCCAGCATGCGCTAGCTTCACAGAAGCTATGATTAGCTTCACAGTGAAGCTACTCTGGTTTTGCAGCGAAGTTAGTCTGTGCTGATTTTTAGGGGAGCAGTTACAACCCTTAAAGCCTATAAATAACCAATGCAGGGCTGATTCTAAAAAGAAGAGGCTGGAGACTCTTGGCTGAAAATTCAGAAGAAGACCAATCTTTTTAGAGAGAGACTTTACAAGAGATCACTATTTTAGCTTCTGGACTTTTCTCAGAGAACTTTATTTTAATACCTTACGATCTTTCTTTTTCAAAGGATTTCTGGAACCAGGGAAGAAGAAAATTTCTAGGAAGAAGACTCGAAGACTCAATCACTCACATCGTCAACAGAACAAAGTGGTCGCACGCTGACCAGACTTCCACAAGTATACTTTCCCAGAAATTTCAGTAGAAGACTCTTGTAATTTTCTTTTTACTTGTATTTGTTTTCTCATGTTTGCAAAGGGGGAAAACTTACAAAAAAGAGTTGAGGAGCTAAATTACAAGTATTCTAAAAAAGATTACAAGTAGATCTCCTCAGAGATTCTGG